>CM046861.1:48665420-48880938 GCA_025617745.1 Heliocidaris erythrogramma
AACCAGTGAAGTCTAATGGTTCTGAAGACCATTAAATACCATTAGAAACTAGTCAAGTCTAATTGTGTCAGCAGGGTGTTAAAAAAAACTAAGTCAAACCAGTAGAAAACCGTAAAGTCTAATGGTTCTGAAGACCAGTAAATACCATTAGAAACCAGTCAACTATAATGGTTTAAGCAGGGTGTTAAAAAAAACTAAGTCAAACCAGTAGAAATCAGTAAAGTCTAATGGTTCTGAAGACCAGTAAATACCATTAGAAACCAGTCAAGTCTAATGGTTTAAACAGGGTGTTAAAAACACTAAGTCAAACCAGTATAAACCACTAGAAACCAGTAAAGTATAATCGTTCTGAAGACCATTAAAACCAGTCAACTATAATGGTTTGAGCGGGGTGTTAAAAAAAAAACTAAGTCAAACCAGTATAAACCACTAGAAACCAGTAAAGTATAATCGTTCTGAAGACCATTAAATAAAGTCTAATGGTTTCAGCAGGGTGTAAAAAAAAACTAAGTCAAACCAGTAGAAATCAGTAAAGTCTAATGGTTCTGAAGACCATTAAATACCATTAGAAACCAGTCAAGTCTAATGGTTTAAACAGGGTGTTAAAACACTAAGTCAAACCAGTATAAACCACTAGAAACCAGTAAAGTATAATCGTTCTGAAGACCATTAAAACCAGTCAACTATAATGGTTTGAGCGGGGTGTTAAAAAAAAACTAAGTCAAACCAGTAGAAACCACTAGAAACCAGTAAAGTCTAATACTTCTGAAGACCATTAAATACCATTAGAAACCAGTCAAGTCTAATGGTTTAAACAGGGTGTTAAAAACACTAAGTCAAACCAGTATAAACCACTAGAAACCAGTAAAGTATAATCGTTCTGAAGACCATTAAATAAAGTCTAATGGTTTCAGCAGGGTGTTAAAAAAAACTAAGTCAAACCAGTAGAAATCAGTAAAGTCTAATGGTTCTGAAGACCATTAAATACCATTAGAAAACTAGTCAAGTCTAATGGTTTCAGCAGGGTGTTAAAAAAAACTAAGTCAAACCAGTAGAAAACAGTACAAACCAGTAGGAAATTGTATTGAAACCAATAGCAGACCAGTATGATTTTCTACTGGAACCATTATGAGATAAGTAGGAATCCAGTAGAAATCCTGGCTGAAACCATTAGAAATTTCTACTGGAATCCTAATGGTTTTAGAAGTGATTCCTACTGGTCTCCTACTGGTTCTAGTAGGTTTACAGTAGAATTCCTGTATGATACCATTAGAAATTTCTACTGGAATCCTAATGGTTTTAGAAGTGATTCCTTCTGGTCTCCGAATGTTCCTAGTAGGTTTTTCTATTATTTTCTATTGGTTCCAGTAGAAACTTATACTGGTTTTCTACTGGTTTGTAATGGTCCCAGTAGAGATTTCTACTGGTTTTCTAATGGAGCCATTAAAAATAATTCTACTGGTTTCTACTGGTTAAGGGGTTAAGGGGTCCACTTTCCATATTCAAACCAGTAGATATTGACCAGTGAAAAACAGTACAAACCAATAAGTAGAAACCAGTAGAAATTTTCTACTGGTTTTTCTATGGGATTTTCGACCTGGGTTGGCAGGTTGCTTCCTTTTCTTCGATTTCTTTGGAGCCATATTGAAAACTGCAAGAAATTTTCTTAAGATGTTCACTGGTCCACGTATTTGGTGAAGTGTGGGTCAGCCGAAATACGTCACGTGACTGCCGCAGCACGCTATGCACACGTTGGACATTCGCTGGTCATTCGTTTCGTACGCTCAGCATCCGTTGGATGGACGCTACGCATGCGCTTTCATTCGTTACTTTGTACGCTAGTAATACGGTTAGCATACGCTCCTCATTCGTTAGGCGTACGTCTGATTCGTTCACTACTTCGCTGAGAACCAGATGTTGCTTGAGAATTCGAGCGTATCTCGACTTTTTCCGAATTTCGATAAAAAAAATGGTGTACGCTACGCATACGCTAGCTCTATACGCTCTAATGTGACGGGGCCTTAAACGAGGATTTAGCCCCACCGATAGTACGGGACTAAGCTTAACCCACTTTCTGTTCAAATTGCATTTTACCAAAGTGGGCTAACTCAAAGATAGCACAGGACTATTTTAGCCCTGGAAAAAAGCAGATAGGCTAAATGTCATAAGATGGGGATAAGCGCTCTGGCTACGGGACTTAAACTGCCAATCAGAACAGCAAAATATATAGTCCGGGGTTAAAGGTTGACTAAATTAGAGAGAAAATGGGTGCTCTTTCCATGTAGTTTGGCCTTCTAATCACGAATCTGCCAATCGATTGTCCAAATTATGTCTCGTTTTGGTGAAAAAGGGGGAAAAGTAGAGGTTTTGGGACCGTTCCTTAAAACTCGTGAGCTGATTGGCTAACCCCCAAGTGACGTATGAAAAGTAAGAGGCACAAGATCTGAAGGCTGCAGCATATTATTATTATTATTATTATTATTATTACTTATAACGCGCTTTTCCCATTAGGCTCAAAGCGCTTACAATAAATTAAATCATCTACAAACTATAAACTATCGAAAAGATGTGTTTTTAATGCCTTTCTGAAAATTATTACTGATGAAGACTTTCTAATAGAAAGTGGCAAATCATTCCAGTATTTTGAAGCTGACACAGTAAACGTTCTATCACCAGCTAATGTTCGAGTTACTGAATATGTGAGGCGGAGAGGGTCACTGGCGGACCTTAGTAATCTAGTGGGCTTGTATAAACTCAGACAGTTAATTAAATACTCTGGAGCCTGGTTATTAAGTATTTTGTAGACAAACAAGAGTAATTTGAAAATTATTCTTTGCTTCAAAGGAAGCCAATGTAGTGAGTTCAAGAGTGGTTGAGAAGGGTGGTCTCGAGAAACCTGTAAAATTAATCGTGCTGCCCAATATTGCATATAATATTGTACACATAATGCGGTATTTGACCCCTCTGTTCAACGGACAATTTATGAAAAAATGAAATTAATCAATATAATCTTAGGAGTGAATAATCATTAGCAATATATTTTCTACAAGATCAGAAAACGCTTTTGCCCAAATATACAGCTCTTGTTTTGTTTTTTAGCTTTTCTTATGAACAATGTTCTCATCCATCTGAGCTTGCCGAACGAAAATTTTGCATTAGTCATAAACGCGTGCACAGCCGTTTTATGCGTCTTTATGTACTATGTCCTACACAAAGTACGACAGTGACTATGTTCCCCTCGTACATAGCGACTGGTGAACGCTTTTGTTTTGTTTATTTCACTTACGGCTTTTTTTTTTGTTTACTTCGCTTTACAAAGTACGTTAGTAATTAGATTTTGGCTGAATTCGAGTAACTTATATAGAGAGAGGAAAAGTGCCCGCGATTCCGAGTTGGAGGACTTTTCTGAGCCATGCAGATACGAACTCTGATTTATCAGATGATTTATCAGACCCCGAATCTCGAGTGGCAAGGGGAAATTCGACCATATTATATGTTTGAACCCCTCGCAGAATACGGTGAGGGGCCGTGGGTGAAGTAACTCCAGGGAGCTCCAACGCATTGGAGCTCCCTGGAGTTACGGGTGAAGTAGACCGAAAATGCTATCTCTCGTTCGTTAGGTCGTCTTAGCTAACGAACGAGAGACAGAATTTTCGGTCTATACAGGTGAAGCTGCTGCATGCAGCTGCTGTCGTTGAAAAACAGATTGGAAGACTTGACTCCAAGTCTGATCTTTGGAATAGCTGAATCTTTTATTTTAGCTAGTTTATCCTTCTCTTCATGCCAAATTCGGAATACAGGCCAGGATCCTCAAAATCATCTTCGGCAAACTTTCGCTGCAGATTGTACTCCACTCACTTGGCCGGCCCTTGCCACTCTGCCCGCGTGAGCTTTACATTTGCGACCCACAATTTCCGTAGATTTTCATTTTTGGAAAATGATGTAGGCTTACACCATCTTTAGGGGTCTTGCTACAGCCCGCAACTATACACCGATTAGGCATTATTGATGAAACTGTGTCCCAAAATCAAATTTATAGTGAGGAATTAAGCACACGAAAATACGCAATGCAAATGGTCGATGCGGTGAATATCATGCTCGGCACCGGGCTGGGCCTGCCGGGGGCCTCCGGGCGCGCACGGTATAGGTTAGTGGAATATTTCCCCTTACTTTTCATGCGTCACAGATCACGTGATCACGATGTCGCTTCGATGGGTTTTTTTAGGGGCGGGGCTTATGACTGTGTAAATCAGCAAAAATGTACTTTTCAAATGATTATAAAATATGACTGAATGCATAAAAAATTGTGTGATAGATATTTTTTGGCTCCTGATGACACCTTCCTACGAAAAATGGGCAATTATTTTTTTATTTTAGTGACCCTTTAAGTATAGTACGGGGTTCAAAAAGCAAGTGTAAAAAGCCTAATAGATTAACAAATATAACTCCGAGGTAAACTCTGATAGAACTTATCACCTATGGGTTATAATTTTAGTATTGCCTGCGTGTTAATGCTAAACTACTGTACTACAAAATTGACATTCAGTTTTCTTAACCTGAGAGGGGACACCAACGTCCCGTCACACCCCAAAAGAACAACAACAATAAATAAATAAAAACAAACAAACTAACCAAACAAACAAAAACAGTCTCCTTCACAGCCTCTCTAAATTTCAAATCTTGTTATACAGTGATACAGTGATACAGTGATATACATGTAAAGTGATACAAGGATACTGTGATATACATGTACAGTGATACAAGGATACTGTGATATACATGTACAGTGATACAGTGATACAGTGATATACATGTACAGTGATACAGTGACTTTATTTCATCAACAGGGGCATGGAAGAAATACAGTTGAAAAAAAAAATAATTTTTTTTTACAACAATAAAGAAAACATGAAAATATAAATAATAATCTCCGGCAGTAAACAACAAACAATGAAAGCAAGAATCCGTTTAGATATAACCCATATTTATTTGAACTATTTACACTACTTACGATAGAGCATTAAACCAATTTACGCCTTGTGCATTGAAAAGAGAAAGAGAAAATAATTATCTTAACTTAGACATAATGATTTTACAGAATCTAGAAAGGTTCTTTAGCTGCTTAACAGCATTAGCGTGGAATAACTGATGAAACTCGATAACATTAGGCCTGCTGTAATAATATTTCTTCAACATATTGCTTACGGTCAGCAGCGAAAAAATTAGGTTACGTTACACAACGAACATAATTATTTCTAGAGGTTGATCCGATAAATAGCGATATTTAGCGACTTGCAGTTTATAATTACCACATCGAAACTTAAACAAAGATATTCTATTACCTACTTCTGGTTTCAACATATAACTTTCTACACCAGCTTCCTGTTTAAAGATCCTATAGTTGATACATAAACGATTTCTATTAACTTCCTCATTCCAATTTTGGTAATCTATATCATTTAACCTGAGGCCAAAGATGACTTAACCCAATTTATATTTAAAAGAGTGCCTACAACCTACAAGTTTGACATTCCACAATTGTCTATGATACTTTTCACTTTTAAGATTCACCTTGAATGAAAATCACCATTTTCATGTAGTTTGCGTAACAATCTGTAAACATTGTACGAAAGCTTCGATGTTTTACCTTGGCTAATCCTTGCCCAAAATTTATCATACTCTTCTCCACCCTACTGGCTAAAGCGAATCTACCCACTCCACCATACACCATACAATTGGCGGTGCCACGGTTTAATTTAAGTACGCTTGTAAGAAATTTCCTATGAAAGAATTCAATACAGTCCAACTTTTGAAAGCCCAACACTTCGCTAACATACAAAAAAATAGCTTTAAAAGGAACCGTTATAGTTCAATGTAGTTTCGAAATAAATAAAGTCATCAACAATATCAAGCTTTCTATCGCCAAAATTAAAATCAGGGTACTTACGAAATAACAATCTTTGTTTTACTTGTATTCACAGAAAATTTCCAAAGCTCACAATACTGGTGTAGAGCTAGCTGATAAGGCAGCTTGCAGCTCATCGGCTGACCCAGCCATAACAATTGTGTCGTTAGCATAGTAACACATAGAGTCGTAGAAAAACGTCGATGTCATCATTGCTAAATATGCAAATTGTATTATTTTTATTTTTTTTAGTATTAGAAAATATGTATAATGTATATCATTTTATTAAGGCATATCAACGCAGCGAATATACCTTAATCGCAAAACATATACATGTGCACACGGTTACGACAAAACACTTTTTCAACAGACGCTGAAAAGGCAAAAAAGTTAAACTGCGCAAGGTTATATATATTTTAAATTCGACGTCAAAACGGTGGGTCGGTAGTTGTACTGTACATCATACATACCTCCTCGATGTGCAATTAACTTTGCTTGAATTTTATTCCTTTTAGGCTTATGGAGCAATGCTGGGAAAACAAAAAGTATTATCCAGACCATCGAATAAAGAACAGCTAGCACAACCAGGCACATCAACCAAGCCATCTTAAATGAAACACCGGGTTGCCGGTAACCACGTATCACATGGAATGCATATTCGAAAGCGAAACACATCATATATTTATATGTTTGAAAATAACAACTTTTCCCACACGTCTATTTTTGACCTTTTATTGTCGGGTTTCGTATCGATTTTACCAGATGGCATGAAATACTTGGGATTGTGTAATGCTTGTATGACGGTTGGTGGGAATAGGACAGAAGTGGGAAAAGAGGCGGGAGAAGGGACAATATACAATCATGTACATGAAGCTTTTAGTAAACTTTGGTCGTGTTAATGCCGTTGTGATCATTAGCATACTACTTGCGATCCTCCATATCTTGCTCAATGGTGTTACTGTGGATTTAAAAGTAAGGGGAATAAAGTGAGGGTTGGAAATGAGTTTGGGACATTTTGTTCCTAAATGGGAAAATTGCGCCGGAAAAAGTAATAATAAATCATTATCTACATGTGCTAAAGGTGATCTTAAGTAGATATCTACTCATTCTTGGGGGGGGGGGGGGGGGGGGGGTGTCAGGAAACTTGCTTTTCAAACCTTTGGAAAAAAAGTAAGAAACGTGATTTATTTCAGCTTCTGTATTTTTCTAAAATTTAGAATGAAATCCCGTGAACTGCTGTATTTTCACCTAAAAATTGATTTAAGAGGGAAGTGAATGGAACAAAACTATTGATAGGCGCACACACTCGACGTGTGAACATTGCTTCGGTATACAGGAGGCTACGTCATACTGCATTTCCATTCACAAATTTGGTTCTAATTTATCAACAGGTGTTTAATTGTACTTGAACAAAGCACACTTCAAAGAGACTCAAACTATACCTTTCACTCTCTTCTCTTGTTAATTTCCTCGTTACTCCTTCTCTCTCTCACTCTCTCTATCTGTGTCTCTGTCTCTGTCTGTCTCTCTCTATAGCTCTCTCTATATCTCTCTATCTCTCCCCTCTCTTTTTCTCTATCTCTTCCTCCCTCTCTCTCGCTCTCTCTCTCTCTATATATATTTCTTTCTCTATATATCTTTTTTATTTCACACTATACTCTGTTTCCTTTCTTGTTCTTTTATTAGTTTTCTTCTTTCCTTTTTATTCATTCATTCAAAATATTGATTTTCTGTTGGTAATTTTTCTCATAAAAAAATTCCAGGAAATGGCTGGAATCTTCCAGCCCTCCCGGGGGGAAAGGGGTGCGCGTTTTTCTTAAAGTTTTTTTGTTGTTGAGAAAATGGGATCCGCGGGTTCTATTCCCCTCTTTCATTTGTATAAACTACCTTTTCATAATTTTGACCATTCAACATAATGAATATGTCAGTGTACTATATTCCCCCGATTTCTTCCCCCTCTTCCTCCTAATTCATGTGTAACGTCTCATTTTTATACTTTCTAATTCTTTTGGTACCTTTTCCTGACGTATATACAGGATGATTATAACTACATGATTTTTTCTCAGTTTTAACATTTTCGTCAATAGCTTTGAAAAATTATTTATATTTCTATGAAATGATTCATTGCAATTTTTGTACAATAATGGCCAACGAAGATACCTTGTCTGCACGGAATTTATTTAAATTACATTGAGCAAGGAATCATGACACCATAACAAACCCTATGAATGTTAACCCTTGATCAGTGCAGTATATAAAGAGAGTCTGGCTAACTCGGCCCCAGTTGGGTAACAATATGGCGCATGATGCTTTGTATACAAAGCATCATGCGCCATATCTCATTAACTCCAAGTAAACTATCAGGGTTTTAAAATTTTGATCTCAATATAAAATATATGTTACTATTATGTTCCAAACCACTGTTATTGTTTTCTGTTCTGTTTTGTTTTGTTTGTCTTTACCAGGCCATATAAAAAATACCTAACATTTAATAGCCCCGGGGCTAGACTCGATAAGCTTTGCTTTTTCTAGCCCCATTCACATTAAGTTACTTATTCTGTATTGTTCTATGTTTGTTTATCTATGATTCTTCTATAATGGTATATTTATATACATGTACATGTATTCCAAATTTCAATTGTGTAATTACGTATGTATATGCATGACTCTGTATATTTTTTAATGTGAAGAATAATAAAATAAATATTGTTTCCCAACTGAAACCGAGTTGGCTAGACTCTCACACGCCACTGCCCGTGATTAGAGTACATTTATAATAGAGATATATATATTCATATATATATATATGTATCTATATATAGATATAGATATGAGAGTCTGGCCAACTCGGCTCCAGTTGGGTAACAACATGGCGCATATTCCTTTGTTGCAAGCTTACATAACAAAGGAATATACGCCATGTTGCTACCCAACTGAAACCGAGTTGGCCAGACTCTCTCTATATACGGCACTGCCCGAGATGCCCTAATAGCGCCATCTATAATGTTTCCTTACTAAACTCTATTTCCTTCCATCATTCTGAACAGTGTAAGAACAAAACAATACAACAGCAGCAGCAAGTAACAACAATACAAAAAACTAATAACAATGAAACAAACAAACAAAGATGGCATGATGTAGAACTGGATAGTCTAGAGTCCCAGATCGAAATGGTTTGATGGTGCAATCTGCGAATTCTTCTAAAAGAAAACTAGTTATGCTAATGAAGGACTTGAAATAGTGGGACCTTTAGAAGTGATTCCTCTTTGTGGTTGAAGCAAATCAAATGGGACCTCGCTAAAACAATCATTATAAAGAAACAGAACTTAGTCGATAAAAATCACACTAAATTGGTATACATAGATATGACAATCAAAATGCTGCACAATGATACCAATGTTACACTGTGTTTGCTTTTGTTTATCGGGTACGTTTGAAGAAATTCCATTTATTTCATTATGAAAAACAAGTGAGTCGAAAACGGTTGACACCTGGAGGGGTTTCATCAGGTGTCTTGTCGGTGATTTTTACCAACAAATTTGCTCTCAGCCAATCAGATGCAAGGATTTCAGTAGCTTATAACAGTTATTGCAACTTGTCATTGATGACAAGTTTTATGAAACAGAGCCCTGCTCCTACGACAATTGCTCCTCCGTCAATATCCTGCACTAACCGAATTCCTCACTTCAACACTGGACCTGACACTATACTTAACCTATCCCTATAACCCTAAACCTAACCTGAAACCAAAGTGCAAACCTAACCCCAACCCTATAAATTTGAAGAAATAAAGCCAGGAGCAATAGTCGCCGGATCATTGTCGGAACAACCCAAGGACACATTCCAACGGATGGTAGGACAGATTTGTAGACGACTGGGCCAGCTGTTCTCGGTCTATCAACTATTCACACTTACAAAGCAGCGTGCATGCAGGGAGCTGACAGCCTGGACGAGCGGGGACGACGACTGAAATTACCATTCATCATTCTCTTCTACCATTGGTGCGGAAAGTCTAATCAAATGGTACTTCTGTCTGTACACCAACGCAGTGATCTTAAGTAGATACGTTGTATCGTACATTATAAGCCCGTATACTTGACCGATCGCGACCCAATTCGCCACATCCTTGATTAAAATTAGTATTGGTATAAGATACGACTCCCTATGGAGGCCACTTCATAAGCCTCTTTCTCATAGCGCCAGAGTCGTCGTTTCGATTGCGTCAGTAACTGCGCTAATCTAGCGTGTGAAGTCAATTATCAATATTAATAGTAATATTAGCAAAGCTCTTCTTGCAATCACTGTTCAAACAATATTCCTCTTTCACGACGCGCAAAAGACCGTACACGTCACTGAAGCTGTCCTTACATCAGCAAATAGGGAGTTTTCGAATGTGTCAACGAACGTGAACGCCGTCCTAGGTCCTCTCAGCTACAATGGACTGCTTTGCTTTAACTGCATACAAAGGAGGTGAAGCGAGGTTCACGTTTTAGAGAAGACGGCAATACCATGTTTGACGCGTTCTCAATCTGACTAGTGGACGGGTGAGCCGTTCTTGCACAAAGCACGGTATGCAGTTAACACAAAGTAGTCCATTGTGGCTGGGAGGATCTTCACGTTGACACATTAGAAAACTCCCTAATGACGCCTCGTGTATGTGAGACGGGCTTAACATTGTACACAGAGTAAAATTACAATGAACAGTGCAAAGATTACTTTGAATTACTGGCACATTCGCTAATTTCCTTCATAGGCTTCATTGCACATGCAAGTCGGTGACGTAGTCCTGCGTCGGTAAAAGACGCCTTGTTTGCAACTGGCATAAAGTGTCATCCATTCTAATTCAGGAAAGAGGCTTTTACATGATAAACCGCTCCGGTTTGCAATGTTTGAACTCTTACATGAATTCCACTTTTCTGCTCTATTACTCTCACATAGCGCGACATATAAAGCCCGGCTACCAAGAAGCGTCATTTGCTGACGTTAGGGCTGCGTTAGGACTACGTCAGTGACTTTTGCGCGTCATGAAACAATGATATCTTTTTAAAAGTGATTGCAAAATGAACAATACTTTTAAGAACTGCGGTATGGGTTAATTTCCTTCACAGGCTCAATAAGCGCAGGTACTGACGCCAGTCGCTGACGCAGCGCCACATCACAAATGATCCTTCGTGAGTCATGCCAGTTTAGAAAATTTCATGAACCAAATTTTGTACTCGAATATTTTCCTTGATTACATAGTGTCTCGGACACTTTGTTTTGCATGGTTAAACGTGATATTCCCCTAATCAGTAAAATACTTAAAACTTTTAATAGGACATGGAACCCATATCTTCCTGAATTAGTGCCCTGCCAATGTAAATGAATCAATTTGTTTTATCTAATCTAATATAATCAATCAAACATTAGATAAATTTGTTGATTACATGGGCATGCTAGAGGGAGGAGGCATCCCCTCCTTCAAAATACCTGAGCAATGCCCCTGCATGGTTTGTGTGTAGCTCAGACCTCCGGATAACCCCTGGAGGTCGAATCAGTGTGGTCCTGCGTGTCCTCCCCGTCTGAGTTCTATCATCTCCCGTCAGAGTGCCTCGGGAAACCTGAGCTCGCTCTAGCTTAGGACATCCTCGTTTGACATTAAAAAACGATCAGCCGTCCTGTTGACAGCGCCACAGCGACCCAGTCTCGAGTCAAGAAAGAAGAGTTACTTATTTTCTTTCCTTTCACTCTCCTACTTTTCATATTCAATACCTAGTTTGTTCTCGTATGACTGAAGAAAGTGGTGTAGCGTAGGCCCAGCCATTGATGGTGCACAGCTGGGGGGGGGGGGGGGGGGGGGAGGGGCAGTTTTACAGTTTTACCAGGTGAATGAAATGTAAATTAACAAATTAAGCCATTGATTTCTTTTTTTTTTGGGGGGGGGGGGGGAGATGAGGGAGGGGTCATATGTTTTTTTTTCCTTTTTATTTTTTCTTCCTCACCATTGTTACTCCAATCATTACAAAATTGTATAAAATTGATTCATTTTACATATCACATGCATTATCAGTACCGGATCCATGATTCTCTTGCAGGAAGGGGGCGGCAAAAGCCGAAAGATTTGTATTAAGCAAAATCAAATAAACAAAAAAGACCCCCCCCCCCCTCAATAAAAAAAAATGGCACGTGTCCTCCCTGCTTCCCTGGATCCATTAGGTGTTTACATTGCATGGCAACTTGATTACTGAAAAGATGAAGGAAAAAAAAGTTGGGATTTTGGCCGTTAAATTGAGGTAATTTGAATTATTCTATTGTTATTGTAATCTTTTATTTTGTAATTAAGTCATTCCCAAAGTTAACAATATTGATTCATTTTACTTATCGCATTATCAGTACCGGATCCATGATTCTCTTGCAGGAAGAAGGCAACCCCCCCCCCCAAAAAAAAAAAAACAACAACAACAACAACAACAAACAAACAAAAAAGGGGGCACGTGTCCTTCCTGCTCCCTTGGATACAATAGATGTTTACTTTGCAAAGGAACAAACTCCCACCCCATATTCAAAATGCCCCATCCATTGAGTCATTCAAAACCCTTCTTAAAACCCACCTTTTTAATCAGTATTAGTATACTGGAGGCGCACACAAGTAGTTAGTTTCATTTAACAATATTGTATTAGTAATATTTTATTTCATTTTGTTGCTTTCAATCTATTGGATGTACCCTGTATAATGAGTTAGACAGACCACATGTGCGCTTAGAAACGCCCGTATAAAGTTCCCTATAAATGTTATTATTATTATTATTATTATTATTATTATTATTATTATTATTATTATTATTATTATTATTATTATTATTATTATTATTATTATTATTATTATTATTATTATTATTATATTGTGCATGGCAACTTGATTACTGAAAAGATGAAAAAGGAAATTGAGGTAATTTGAATTATTCTATTTTTATTGTAATTAATTATTTTTATTAAGTTTTATATATTATATCAACAGAGTTTTCTTAACGAAAGGAAATATTAAGTATAGTCGTAATTCAATCGGCTTGAATAAATGCAATTATACATATATACTGCAGTGACTACCTGTATGGAAATAACTATGGTGTTAGCAATATGTTGTGAAATCTCAGTAAAGTAATTAAGTCGTTAAGCTTTCGCTCGGTTTGTGGTTTCATATTAGCTTGGTAAACCAGATGTATACCAACACCATATCAAACACCCTCTTTGCGGTTATTCGAAGTAACAATATGTCTTGCATAAATAGTGCACGCTCATCCAGTACAGGTCGCCATGGCCCAACGCCTCCAGAGAACATTTTGCACTCACACATCTTCGGCTGTTTTCGACGTGGTGTCGTCTCATGGTGCATCCACAAAGATACTTGTATTTCTATATGCGAGCACATGACAACACCAGCGCGCGCATACCGAACTTGCTCAATCACTTGTTCGCACTCCAAACGAAGCAAGGGGAGTATGGGAGCATGAAGTTTCGTTCATCAATACAAGGTTGGTGTTTGTGATTGGGTGTCTGTGAGCAGTCAGTGATGAAATGATATTTGTTATGGTGCCGTGAGGAGCTTTGCCACGATTGGGATTATCTCTATGCCTTCATGCCTTGAAGAAGGTCTGAGTTTATAAATCTTTGTGGATCATCATTATCTGCATCATTCAGTAAGCATGGATTGGAAAAATATTTGTACCTTTTTCATCATTTTGGATATTACCATCCAAATTCGAGGTAAGTCCATTATACCAGTATATTTAATATGTTTTCACTTCTTCTTTGATTGTTATCATCCAGTGATATCACTGTGAATTTCGTTATCAATTCATTTTCTTCTTGTGTGTGATTCACCCGTGAGTGATTTTTGCTGTTTTTCACCATGGTGTTTAACGCCTGTTTTTTCTCTCATTTCCATTACCACACTTGCTTTTTTCTTCATCAAAATTACCTACACTGTATCCTTTGCTTTTCTAAATTCTATTTTAATTTGAGTTGATTTATTCATCTTAATTTGTTTCTGCAGAGGTACGGAATTAGCATTTGCATCCTAGAGTACCGTGGTAGATTATGTTTCATCAAAACATCTATGATGATGGTACTTAAGATTTTCATGACTAGACAGCAGGCCCTCGGGTAAATCTCTGAAGAGATGCATGGGTTGTTGATGGTCGAATCATACTCAAAATGGGCAACCGCTTGAATAAACAGGAACATGTTGATGAAAGAATTATATATATGTGATTAAGAGATGAGAATCAACAAAGTGTAGAAATTAATATAATTAATTCCAAAGTTGGTTTTCATACTACACTTGACGAAAAGAGAGACCCTATAACTTTTAATCAACATGTTTTAAGAGAACATAGTCTTTGTCATTGTAAAGAAAGTAAAAATCTGTAAGATATAAGAGTGTAAGGCACTTCCTTTTGATGGATTGATGAGCTGTTAGCTCCTGTAATGCGTGGTATATTCTGCGGCTGCTATATGCCCACTCACTCAGCCTGCCGTGCGCTCCGCTGTGGAACTTTTAGAAGATAATTATCTCCCTCCTAAGCATTCACCATTTACTATGACTGCGATCCGTCGCCGAATATTAATCCCACATTCAAAATTAAAAGCAAAGACAAATTCAGACCTTTATTAGTTTGTTCGAAAACATTATGCTGTCAAAACATACATCATAAATCTAAACAAACACCGAAATGCTACTTTTCATAAATAACCACTAGTTTACTCTCTTATGTATAATGATGGATATATTATACAAGAAACGTTTAGAATTTCACCCTGCTCTTTCTCTCCCGTCTAAATACCGGTTACTGTAGGGGCTTAAGCCAGTTAAACAGTTAGCACCAATAAAACTGTATATAAAATAAGCGAGAATACTAAACATTCAATACAAAAATACAAAATCAATACTCTACTGCTAGATATTGCTTCGATTCGAACCCACCATTTTTCTTCACTACATTAGACCTTCCTAAGCAGACTCACTGGGGAGACAGATGGTGAAGCTGGATCCAAACCTCAAACAATACCAGTAATATTTTCTATTGTAAATCTTGTGATTTTTCACATCATTTTAAAAAATGGTCAAATCACCTTGAGTGCGGTTTATGGTGTATTCCAAACTTGATGACTAAACACGCCGTATCGAATAGATATACTTGATTAAGGACAAATATTTAGAATTTTCAACAGCAAAATGCTCCACAGCACAACGCATATTACGTGAGCGTGTTTGAATAAATGATGTTTAGGGGGTGTTTCATAAAGCTGTTCGTAAAGTTACGCATGACTTTACGAACGACTTGAATATGAAGTGCCAGATAGGATGCCCAAAGTTTTTCCTGATGTTTCCAATAACCTCAATTTAAAAATGGAAAAAATGTACTTTGCATTAAAATGTTTGTTATTATAAGAATGTTAATCTACATGTACACAGTTTAACTTTAGTGGATGCAGTTAAAAACGATTAAGCATCCCATTTGGCTTGTCATATATAAGTCATTCGTAAAGTCATGCGTAACATTACGAACAGCGTTTTATGAAACACCCCCAGGGAGTATCTTTCAAACCTTGTGAACATTTTACTCAGGTTTTTATACATATGTCATTGTGATTCTCAGCATCGAATCATTGAAATTATGGTAATGATTTAAATGATTTACATTTACACAGCAAATTTCACAGTATATCACTGAATAGCTGAAGAGAAAATGACATGGTGTCATGTCCGTTATGGTCACAAAGAGTCCATTTTCTCTTCAACTATTCAGTGATATACTATGAAATTCACTGTGTAAGTCCCTGATAGAGAAAAAAAAATGTTTGATTCAGTCACTAAGATATGTTTTAGGACTCTTGGTTTTGATTACAACTGTCGTAAATAACCAGAAAATGGTTTGACAGTCACGTCCGTTACACTGAAATTGCCCAGCTTTAAAAAAAAATCAATGCCATATATATGTTATTAATAGAACAACTTCAGCTTGAACTTACATATACTACACATTGGAATATATATTTCTGCAAATCAAAATTAAAACACTATTTTAAAACGCAAAAGCTTAACAATCAAGTTATCAAAGGAAAGGGTCGTTTTCCAATGAAACGCAATTTCAGCATTTGTGCATGCTTTGCGAGAGCGGGGGGGGGGGGGGGTGCATCAACCAATGATTTAAAATTTAAAATTCTTTCTGCAAATTAGTTTTGCTCACTTTGTCGGCTCATTGGCTTGGGCTGCTCTTACCTTCATACACAAACACATTACATGAAAAGCCTATAGAAATGATAGCTACGCTAAATTCACTAATGTAAAATTCGGGTACCAGCACAATTTTATAGGGGAAAGTGAACATCATGTAAATTTATGTTAACCGGGCAGACTTATTACAAGGCTCATTTTACATCGGGAACAGCGATTTCAATTTCATTTATGACACCCTCGTTTCAGATAGATATAAACGGAGATTGAAATCCTTGTCTTTATGCACCAGTGAATGAGCACGAGCAAGAAACTTAACCCCAAATTAAATAGTAAGACCCACTAAACTAACCTTTTCCCCACGAAAGCATAATATAGATCATACTGTATCAAAAGTATTCCCCCATTTTGCGAATGTTAACTCATAATATGTTGGGAATTTTAATTCCTTCATATCATTGAAATGATGTTTCATACAATTATTCATGCAATAGCATTAATTAGTAGTGTCGCTTAACACTGTAATATTCATTGTCGAAATAATGTAGAATGACGGCTCTTCCCACGTCCAACTCCGACACCAATAAGATTGGTCGAAGCATTCTGTCACCTCTAGCATCTTGTTTTTAGATCATGGCAAATCAGATTTATCACTTCACACTAACTTCACTATAAACATTGATGTGTTTCTTGAAGTTAATGGAATAAATTCCCAGACGGCATTCCGCATGTAGCCTTAGTCCGCTTCATTGACACCTCCTATAGGTAGGCCTAGCCCTTTGAAAATGTTGAAAGAATTGCTCTGGAAAAGACCATGCACATGACTCATCTCAAACAGCCAAAAACCACCACCTTAGCCAATCGGGGGTACTCGTTTTTCCGAAGGTTAGTTTTGCCGAAGGTTCATAATTCCTAAGGTTCGTACTTCCAAAAATTCCCTAATATAAATTATACCATAACATTGAATATGTGACAATGACTGACATACTATACAGGGCACATTATCTATTACATCAAGTGTAAATCACCAACTACACGATAAGGGATAAGATTGACAATAATGCTACTATACTTAACGTTTTGCAACATTAATTTTAGTTTCATGTATAATTATGTACTCTCGCAAGAGTGATATCAAATGGTGTTAATGCCATTTATATTTTTCACATCACGCGAATTTTTTGAATCACAGTACAATTCAAGCCCAGCTTGTTTCTCCAACTGCACCAATAAGAAGATAATGAAAGCAAGACGAATTGCGTATTAAGCATCCACATTATAGATTTAGGTAACATTATTACTCAAGAGAGTCAAGCCCTTTAGGCATATTTTCTACTTAAAACTGCATCTTATAAATTTTCAAAAACTTTAGCCCTGGAAGTTATTTAAAGATTGTGTTCTAGCTGCTCTTTGTGAAATACATTTGGTGGATACAACATGGGATGGGTTGAAGATAGATCAAGTTGAGCTGTCATTTTACTCCTTGGTAAGATCAACTTATTTTTTATGAGATGTGCAAATCTTTCCAAAGCGGAAATTTAACAGATGTAAATATGGGAAATTCTGTAGGCCTACATTATAATAATCAACGTTTTCATGAATAAATCAGTGATCCCGATTCACATGTGCTACGTGCCATCATATTATAAAATGCTAACTGCGGCGGAATACAAGGTATTTATCGATGTCTACTGTGTGCAAATTGTGAATCCATATCGATTTCGTTTTCAATGAAATACATTATGTTTTATGAAACAATGGGAGCGGTTAATAGCGAAGTAAATAGTGTGGCAGACAGTTTAGTAGGTATTTCAGAACCGCTTCAGCAGCTGTTGCGCGTACCAAATGGCAACTTTGTGGAGATTGGGGCGACAAATATTTTGTGTTGATGATAAAACAAGTGAGGAGGTCTCTCATCAATGGACGAACTAATCAAGCCTGTTACTGCCATTAAAAGTTATGTGAAAGAAACACGTGGTAGCTGGGAATCATCTTAAAATACATCCCAATGTCATTTTTGTTAGACAGTAATTTTGATAAATGTCTGTTCAATTTAACTAAAATGTGGAAACTTCAAAGAATATCATTTTCTTAAAAATAGGATTGACACCCCGAAACTTTGTGGGGGGAAAATTCCAGTTATGATTGCACAGACAAATGTTAGAGGTAAACCCTAGTTTATATGACAAATTGTTTAGCCATTTCCGATTGCATGTTAATACTAGTTAGATATATTTTGCACAAAAGTTAATTACATATGTCTGCATACAAGCCTTCTTCATCATTTTTGTTGTCGTAAGTGTTTATCCAGAAATTAGGATTGTTGTGAATACTTAAGGGCCGAAATGAGTGCCGAATTTCCCGCTCTTGGTAACGGACGTATCGTGCCCGTGTAAGAAGACTCTATGCTACCATGTAATATATAGAGAAATACCCGTGTGACCCTGACTTTGGCGACACTTCATCTGTCCTTGAGATTAGCTGGCAATTGAAGTAGGTAATTTAAACACTCCTCAGGAGGGAGTGTCACAACTCTGCCTCTGTGTCGTCGGTATCAGACTACAGTAGCTAGGAACATAGTATAGAATTTTAGAAATCGTTGATTTAAGGAAGGATGTTCAGAATGATTTATTGACACGAAAAGTATGTTTTCTTTACTCAGTGGTCATGCTAGTTGCTTTTGCCAGAACCTTTATACTAGGGGAGAAGGATAATTGTTTTCAGGCATATTTACTAAGGTAAATTTCCTGCATTTTTTTTTTGCTCAGTATGGAAGGGGGAGTCTGGAAACTAGGACGATTTGCCAATCATAGCATTATTTCATTTAGTTATTTAGTTTTAGGACCAGGTGAATAATGGCCAAGTTAACCCATCCTCTTTACCAACGGTCTCTTTGAAAGGACGCACCATCTTCGTTAGATCACTGCCTCGCGCCTTCTACCATGTAGTTTGGGTAACGTCAAAGGGTGCTTCTTAAAATAAACAGAACTCATGCAGGCAAGGCTTAATTGCAATTTATTTTCATAACGAGTTTATATCAGGTGCAAGGCGAAGTGCATCGGGACTTTGCTAACACAATAGTAATCTTACGAAGAAAAGTGTGAGGGGAAGTATGGTTGATGAGGGAAAGTATGTTACGTCATGTAGTACGCACTAAAACATATTTGGTTAACTCAAGCTGAAATCATCGACAGGTTTTTGTCAAATAAAATTAAAATGAAATATTTTACAATTCACAATGATAATGACTGTTCCTTGAGGGAGTAATGCAACATTATGATACCTTACAATCATGGTATGTCATGAAAACAAATTTCCTCCATTTTAAAAAAGGATTATCATGCACTTTCTCCAAGGTTTCCAGATATGTTTTCCTTTAACTTCCCAAATCTTTCATATTAATTGTCTTTCTTTATTTCAAATAATTATTACATTGGCACAACATATTCACTGAGATTTTACACAATATCACACTTTTTGGAAACAAAAAATAATAATGATAATAAAAATTGATCGAAAAATGAGATGCTATTACAAAGGTCGAAAGAGGGAGACCTGCCATAGGGAATGATTAAAGACGTGGTTATATATTTCTCCTATATTGAATTGCTCGACAAAATCCGTAAATCAGTAAATTGAGGTTCGGGTATGAACTATAGACCACTTCAAGAAAATAATATGTGATAAGCTGCAATATTCAGGTACACTCCGATGTCTCTTATTGTATATCAAATTGCTTTTAAAATTGCTGGAGGTTTAAACATGTCAAGGGAAGTTTGAACCTTTAAAGTGCTATTACCTCGCCAAATTCATATTTATGGCAGTCTTTCTCATTTCATATAAGCGACTACATGAAAGACCTACATGCATCGTTTCTGTATTTTATTTTTGTTACGTGTGTGTATGCTGTGAATGCAAAAATGGGATAGTGTATGCTATTCACTCCGGCACTGATGATAAAAGGGACAGTGCTATTAAAACGCTAGTTTTTTTTTTCAAAGTAGGTTCAAAAGAAACTGGGTATAAACTTTTTATTTAATTATGATTTAATAGATTATGCTGTTTTCCACTACTTTCTCACCAGGTATTTGTAAGGCAATCATATTTCTTTTATATGTTGTACTGGAATTGTGAAATTGCGAAATAGTTGGATACGATAGTTAATTAGTTAATCAATAATAAGTTTCGTTTGTTTGTTTGTAAATGCTTTCTTTGTTTTTTTTGTGGGTACATATGGCATTTACTGAGGTTTTTAAGTAAAAGGCTATTTAGTATCTTCAAAATGGTCCGCTGTGTGGAAATGTAATATTAAAAGCTAAGTCAATGTTTACAACTGTATACAACGGTATAAATTGTTTACTTCCTCCTGAAACCTCTACCATGCGAGTGAGGTAGGATGTAGGGTTGGGGTGGGAGGACGGTGTAGGAGGCTCATTGTAAATTTCGTCTCACTATTGGTAACATTGTATAATGGAAGAACAGGGTAGGGGTTTACTCTAATGAAAAGTTTGACACCCTTCCACGGATGACGTGAATCTTTGCCCCCTGCCACTCCTGATTCTAATGCTAGAAGGTTACTTCATTATACAGATGATGCACAGATATGAGTGGGTCGGTAGAATTGTTTGCATAAGGTAAATTTGAGCATGGTTTAAACACACGAGGCGCAGCCGAGTGTGTTTTAGACCAGGCCAAATTTACCGAATGCAAACAATTCTACCGACCCACGAAATAAATATGTGCATCATCTGTTTTATAGAATGGGCGTACAGGATAAATGGCATTATTACTGGTATCATGCAACAATTTACCGGCCAAATTTTACCGGACGCATGATCCAATTTACCGGACGCATGATAAGAGAAAAAAACCTTATACAAGGCACTGCTTCATGCTTGCACTGGTAAATCATTTCCATGCATCATAAATAGATTTTAGAAATTTAATGACTTCCATAGAGAACTGAAAATCTGGCTAATTTAAGGTTAAATTTCAGAATTTCATTTTATTTCAGTGTTAGAGTCTTGACCCTAAGGCTAAGCTAACTACTGTCATGACTGTCAACTTTTTTATTTTAGAATCTGTCAGTGTCAACAACAAGCCCAGTTAGATGTAATCTAGTCTATTTACATTAAAGCAAGTAATTTAAAGAATTAACGCAAAGAGAACTTCTAGTCTTGCATCAACAAATTTTAAGTCTGGTCATCCCATAATCCAGGCCAGCCCAGACCAGTGTATGCTGCGCTGTAGACCGAAAGCTTCAGTCTCTGTTCGTCGGGTGTTCCACTGGACTACGTCTTGCTTCACTACACCTCCTTACATAGACTGAAGTTCGTCTCTCACTCTGTACCAGGGACTAAGGACGAATTTTCATTTTCCAATAAATACATTATTTTATTAAAATAAACAACTCAGAATGAGAACAACGGTAATATAATATGCTTGAATAAATTTCTTACCCCAAATTCCTCGTCTGGTACACGAATCTGATCATTTGAAGCATGGAAGTTGCACGTCAGTAGCGAGTGCCGAGTCGCTGACAGCCATTCTTGGTTATAATCACATGACCCGGAAGTAGGCCTAGTCGGAAGCGTATAGAGATTGTGTAGTAAAACGCAGCGAATACTCAGTCAGTCAGTGCGAAGGGAGTTCAAACCAGAGTAAGTCCCAAATTTTGTTAATTATCTGTATATTTTGGGGGGGTTTTTGTGATGTATTGAAATATGAGAACCCTAGCACCATCTATGTGAAATTTTAGAGAAAGGGGATGGCTTATAGGGATGGAAAATCAGATCCCCCCTTTTGGGGGGATATGCTCATAGGCCATGTATTGTAAGATCCCCTTATCTACCGCGAAGGTTGGGTAGCCGTCTGTGTAGGAGGAGAAGGTAAAAATAAGAAAATGTTAAAGACTCCTCCGAAACAGACGGTTTTCAGCTGTCTAGCTTCGCTGTAGACTGTAGTGAATCACCGTACCGTATGCACTGCACAGTGCAGTGCAGCGTACGGTACTACACAGTAACCCTGCAGTAACCCTCGAAGTTTCAGTTTCACACTGCACTAATTTTCATTTAATCGCCTTTTCAGTTTGCTTGTTTTTAAACAGGTAGACCTATAATCGGATTTTATTGGGCTTACCATCAGAATCCGAAGTCAACTATCATTAACATCTGAATTTTGTCTCAAATCTTGCAATTCTCCGTCATTAAAAAGTCGTATATCGCGGCTCTCAGCTCAGACTCTCGCACTCGCTAAAATAAATATCGATAGCATGTTTACAGTGGCTATCGTCAGTGATCGTAATAATTATTGATATCGAACGTGCAGGCCAGTAAAATTCAAGGCACAGCTCTTGACCAATGAGATTGCAGGGATTCTGAAACCCATTCTATAATACCCCCTATAGCGCGTGTTTATAGAGTACCCGATGGCGTACTGTCACACGTCATAGTGGATGCGCACATCCCCGCGTGGAGTAGTGTGCGCGAGTGGTGTGTGATGTGGGTGTTTTCGTAGTGGAGCATTTGGTTTTAACCTGTATCTGTACATCGTCTTTAATAATTTTCTCATGCGGAAATCACAGGACCTGTCGTTCTCAATATCATTTCATTGTAGATGGAATGTATTGAAACACATTCATTTTTCCCAACTTTATTGAAATTAATAGCAAGTTGATGTTGAAAAACACTAAAAGTATCTTTTCACTGATAATTATGACTGGCCCAAACTAATTCTAGTTTTACCATTGCAATCATCTCTAGAACACCTGCAAATGCAATATAATATTATCAAACACACGTTATACGGTCAAGATGGCAAACTAACGCAATTACTTGTTATAGTACCACTTCGATGTAGTACGACATTCATAAATACTGCAATGAAAATATCAGCGTATAAGCCTGAGTAAAAGTTCAGGTCTGCTCATTGATGGAATTCTGCAATGGATGGCAAAAGATGACAGTGGACCTATTAGGAGTCAATTAGGGAAACGTGGACGTCACACGTTTCCTATGGCATCTGTCGAAAATTTAAATGCGAGTTGAAAGATGGGGTCAACGGCAGACATTTCACAGAGAGAGGGGGTAAGATGTGGATATACATTACCAGACGAATGGGTAGATATACTGAGCGATGAAAATGCGCAGAAATGTAAGAAGAAACAGAGAGAGAGAGAGAGAGAGAGAATGCTGAAAACAAGGAATTATTTTGAGCTTCACTAGAAAAATATACCCCCCAAAAAATAAAAATATATATATATATATCTATAAAGGAAAATATATACCTTTCAAAATGTACTTAAAAATGCTCAATTCGTCAAATTTAAAGAAAAATGTATGGCAAAGTAAGGTATCGGACCCATCAAAATGCCATTTTAACCGAATACCAATTTTGGACTCTGTGTGTACAATGTTGTGGACTAATTCTCTGCAACTGGCGTTTAGTGAGTTAACATCCCGATAATCCACTCAGGGAAGACACTATGGAGGGAAAGGGACAATCCCTTGATTGCGATTTCGTCAGTGAATACCCCCTTCTCTTTACATTTGCAATTTTATTGATTCGGAGTTTCCAACCTTCTTAGAAACGATTTGTTCCATATTCAGGCTCACGGTTCCATTGCCGCCATGACTTGAATTTAAGTCCGTAGAGAGTGAAGGATATCCGTCCTAATCATAGTCATGACAAGGTGTAATTCAAAGAAGTAAAGAATTCTGAACCACTTTGGAATTGAAAGTCAAATGGATAATATGGTAATACCAATAGGGGCGATGTAAGCTAAAAGTGTTTTTTATCTGAATCGTTTGATTAAAACAACAAAATGATCAATGTGCACTGCCTCAAATTGATTTTCTTTCTGGGGCGCTTTTTAAGCGCAATAATATTTTCAATGGTGTATAAATGATCAGCATACCTTATCATGTCTGTTTTTAACTTGTTCAACAATTTTTACGACATTTTCTTGAAAAATCCTTCTGAACGTTGTTTTAGAATCCAAATGAACTGAAATTACCTCTCAGAGTTATTTATCAGTTAGCTTAAAGAAACGTTAACTTAAACGAGTAATTAAAACTAGAAGCTATTGATCCTCCAGTCAACAGTAAACCACATATTTGGTCAATATTCCAGGGTCGATAAACAGGCATTGTAAGCACCATAAAGGATACATTTGGTTTTAAAAAGAACGCCCAAACATATCGTCATGGACACACAAAAAATAGCTAAAATAATTTATGAATTGGAGATTCCTATGGATTCATTATTAATGAATCTTTTTGTCGAGGTATTCTTTGCATGCAATGGAATGAAGCGATCGTTCGAACCTCAACTACACTCGTTCTCTCGTAGTATATAATAGATAATGCACTTTATTATTATCATATATATTATTATTTTAGTAGCAGTTATAGCAGCAGCAGGAGTAGTAGTAGTAATAATAATACTAATGTTAATAGTAATAATGATAATAAGTCATTAATAATAATTGATTATAATAAATGATAGTACTGATAATAGTGATAGTAATAGGTCATCTTTATAGTTACTGCTATTATTACGATAATTATTATTATCTTTGTCATTATCATGTATTATCACTATCAGTGTTGTTGTCAAAATTACCAAAACTGTACGTAAACTTTAAGATAATGTGTCCTCTCCCTCGGCGACGTCAATGACTCTATCACTTGTACACAATGCAATATCCAATACCTCACCCATGTAGCACCTTCTCCATAGTCTATATTGTTCTTTAACATGTTAATCACAGAACTAATAAAAATTAAATCAACCCATAGATTCGTCATGATGATGAAGGCCTGGACACACCGGTATACGCTAACAAATCCTAACCTCATGAATAACACATGTCTCATAAATTAATCAAAGATCTATATTCCCTTAATGAGTCCACAGGGTATGCAGCGTCGTGAAGCGGGAGATGATTGTCCCATTCTGTCCTCCAATACTTAGCTGGTGTCCAGTCTGTGTATCACTATTCTTTGGAATTTATTAAAGTCACATGTAGCTACCCAATTTTTTTAAATGTTAAGGCAAGATTTTCCCTGTCTTCTGCCCACGCATTGTTGCGAAACTGATCATAATACGACCATGACGACACTCCTATTTGCTAAACGAATGGGTTGTACGGTTCAAAAATGTACATACACACACAACTTACAAAACAATGATAATGATATTGCAGGGCTTGAAGAGGAATGTTCTTCCAATGTGAAAAAGGGTGTTAAGGCTTTCACACCAGGGCCATGTCTTTAATAGAAGGATTTGCAATTGATCGGAATCAATCGCCAGTCCTCCAATCAATCGCAACTCTTTATAAGACGGGGCCCCTCAGGAAATTTTTTTAGCCATCCAAAGAGCAACATACTCTCTTTAAGCAAAGTGTTTTCCGCATGCGAACCCCGAATAAAGCACCCAACTATAAATAAAGAGGCCTGATCATGATAAGTAGTATGCAAACTTGACAAAGCTGTTCAACATTTGCATCCCTCTTGTCACTGTAGAATCGATGAAAGCTTATTAGCAATTTCTCTTTCGGGTCCAAGAGAGATGTTCGATTTCCCAAAGACTGAGATTACAGCATCAGCAACATACTTTCTCCGTAATTATCTTGTTCTAATTACCAAATGAAGTAATTATCTCCTCGAACGGGTACGATAGTTTTATCTAGTATAGGGCGTAATCAAATTAGTGAGAACATTTTCGAGATCGTGTGGAGGTAAATGATCGGGCGGTGATCGTAATTCTGCGGGAAGGTGCTATCGCTATGTTTTGAACCAATATAAACATGTGTCGGCCATTGGACTCTACTTAGTAGGTGACCCTTGTTTGAAGTAAATGCTCCATCAGATGCAAGAACACGAAAAGAATTGTATTACCAAAATGCTTGCAATATGCATCTAGTAGCGTAAAAGTGAAAATTTCATCGGGCTACGTGGCAAAACGATTCTGCAGGGCATTTCATACAGCTTGAAGCATGTGAAGAGTACATACCATGCTGTATGATAACTGGATAACTTTTGAGAAAGAAATTTTGATGTGCTCTGTCAGGTGTAAAAATCTATAAAGGGGAATGAACGTGAAAATTACCTATTAACCCCTATATCTATTTAGACGACAAAATGTGATGAGTGATTACGTTTGCCTCATCTCTACATTTTTTCATAAAACCCCGTCGTAATATTTGGGAGGAACTCAATTTTTGAAATTCAAACCAGTTTGTAAATTTTAATCACATTCGGCCATTGCTTTAGCAATGAAATATATCTTTCTTTTAGACTTTTCTTTCCACATAAACTTAGAAATGGTAGCTAGTATTTAACTACAACACGAATCGTCGTCGAATTTCAAATTTCTATCATCTCTTTTATCTTGACGTTTCGGGCTAGGCTAATAACCTTCACGCTGTTCATCTCGAGCACTCACTACTCCATCAAGACTCGAGAAGAACAAATAAGTAGAAGATGATTCAATTGATCGAGCTTCATCAGAAAGAACAGGTTTCGTCTGCCGAATGCCTGTTATCTCCTCCTTCGTTGCGCACAGTTTCGATCCATACTCGTGCACGATTAAGCACAATATGCACTTTGGAATCACCTCAAAATTGATTTTTCCCTTTCATTTTATCTAGGCCTCTGATCGTCCCGTGGGAATTTTCACTATCCCGTTTTCTAACGATTTGGTCTGTAGAAGGAATCTTGTATTTGTTATACACAAGTGGTAGAAAAATAGTAATCTGTGATAATAATGATGAACTTTTACAGCAAGAATAATCACAATTTGTATTTTTTAATAGATAAGTCAGAATAATGATAAGAAATAGTACATTGATTAAAAGGGCGGTTTATTTAAATGAATGTAATTCAATTTATTAGTTAGATATCAGTATAAAAATGAACACAAATGACCATTCAATCGATTACCTACAGTCATTTTTTATGTAACCATAAAGTACTTGATGAGTTTCTGTCAATATCCTACAAACAGAATACCGGCGTACAATCCTTTTGTATGTAGGGCATTTTTTTTTTCTTCTGTACTTGTTGTTGTTTTTGGTTTTTACGGCGCTGTCATTCAAAATATGAATATTTACGCCATTTTGTTCTTACTTACATCTTTTATGGTGTGTAAATGATTGATACCCTATTCAATACGGGATTAAAATATAGCATATACCTCCTTATACCTTTCCAATTCTTTTGTGATGTGAAGTGACGCCACTCGTATATACCCTGTTTTGAGTGCGTCTGTCAGGGCATACGTGGGAGATTTGTGTAGGCTTTCTGGTATAAGTATTTGATTCATTTAAGATAACGGTCTGCTAAACCTATTCCAGCCATTCGTTATCTATCTCCTAGATGTGGAAAAACAACTGATGGAATTTGGTGTTAATGGTTTTCGCTGACACGTCCTCATCAGTATTAATAACCAAAGTGCCGAGTTTATTCACGTTGGGAAATGAGATTTCTTGACGCGCGTGCAACAGTGTATACCGTGTCCTGAATTCAGTAGCCTTGCATACAGGCCGTATCACGGATTATGTTGGTATTACAGTCCTGCTAAAGATGGTTATTATTAAGAGTAGAATTAGGAAAGTGTAATTGCAAATTTAAGAAATTGTGTAATGTTTTCTTTATTGTGATTTGAAATCAAAATGACTTTTTCCAAAGTTTATCAAATTTTCCATGACAAATACATATAAAAAGATGGGTAGGCAACGGTGAATATCATTAACACAATAATAATTGAATAATTAATGGTGAATAACATCAATTGTATAAACCCATTCATAATATTGATAAAGACTGTATAATGAGATTTTTTTTTTACAAAGAGGAATAATATATTTTAGGTTTTTGTTGAGTTTAAAATTAATTTAAAAAGCTCATCGAAAGATTTGTTTTAGATCAGTCAAACAATATGCAGTATGAACTGAGAATAGAACTCCCTTACTCTTTGGGTAAGTCTACTTTTGATAGTTGAGGATATGATAACAGATGAACGATTATAAGGTTCATCAATGGACTACTCGGGGGAGATATCACATATAAAACCTGCAAACAGTCAATTAAATGTAATTTCCCTATAGGTTCCTCGAGCTCTCCACATTAACAGTGTCGAATCGATCCCAATTAAGTAGTTATTAGCGTAAAGTAAAGTTTAGCAACCTTTTTTCCTGACCCACTTGATCGTTTGTGATTAGTGTTGCCAGCGAAAAAAATACTATTCTGCTAGGGAGCAGCGAAAATTCTGCTAAATTTCTGCTAAACTTTTTTACTAAAAAATACTCCAAATTTCTCTGACTGACAAGCAAAAAAAAAAAAAAGGTTATCACCATTTTTTATTTTGTTTATTTATTTATTTATTTTTTTTTTTTTTGGGGGGGGGGGGGTGTATATTTACTCAAAAATTCTCTGACGAGCAAAAAAAAAACACCCAAAATACCAGAATTCTAAAAATTCTGCTAGAATTGGTCGAATTCTGCAAAGAATAATGCTAAATGCTAAAGCGGTCAAAATTCTGCTAAAAAGCAGAAATTCTGCTAACTGTGGCAACTCACTAGTAAATTGAAAGTGATCAGAATTCGTTATACCTGTATATATTCTAGGTTTTATAAAAGGTAGACCACTACTAACATTGTTATTACGATGGCCTCCAATTGGGTCTGGATTCGTAAAAATGTAACCATGAGGCCACGTTCACAGTAAACCTAAAATCAACAGAATAAATCGAAACAATACTCGTAGATACACGTGAATTGATTCTTTTACGAATTGAATTAGCGCGCTGAGGGAAGAGAAAAAGCATTGCAGTGAGAGACCGATAGCAAACATTCTTCATCTGTTGTGGTGAAATGATTGACTGATGAGAGAAGAATATTTATCTTGAAGCAACCCTTTACTTATAACACTGATTGATGTACTTGATATTGCTACTGTCTACTGGGAATAATCTAGGTTGTATTGATAGGCGGAGGGGTTGATGGAGGCTGGTGGTAACACCCCTCCCCATTCAAAATTCCTATGGTGAATCTCAATTGTTTTCGTATTAAATATCTATTCTTTATCAGGCTAAGTCGGCAAATGAAAAACAAAGTAACAAATAATATTTTCCTTTGTTGTTGTTTCTACATGGCAAGTGCTGAACAAAAAACATTGGGCTAATTTCGACCGACTTCAAAACCTACACCCGCTCCCCTTATCAAATGTTCTAGTGAGGCATCCCCGGTGAAAGGAGATAGTGAAAAGCATCCTTAATCACATTATGTTTTTTTTCTTGCCTATGATTGAAATTTAACATCGTTGAAAATGTTGGTATACATGGTATAAGATACGTTAGAACAACTCTGAAATAAAACATAGACAGGTTTGAAAACAATGGAACTTCTGGATCGAATTTCAATCAATTAATTTCGTTATTCAGATAACATTCGTTTCATTCCTGATGCCTTTATATTTGTAGATCACGCAGAAGAAAATATATACACATAATAAATTTTGTACGCTTTAATATTACACGAGTAAGAATTTACGGTATAGTAATATATATATATTGAATACTATCCTTTGATAACAGGAAATATACGTGCACAGAAGCAAGAAAGTTTGTTCATTATTCTTTGTATATGTCATGCAGAGCTGATCGTTTTTGTTCCGCACTATTGAAAGTAAAATTGCCTTACCAATTGCATCAGTTACTGCTCTGGAATATCAATCAGTTTAGATGACTTAAAGAAATGTTTTGCCTTTAATTTTTGCCTTTCATATTTTATACAAATATCAATCTATAAAGGTTTTACAATATGCTAAAACTGACATTTCACTTTTTGAAAAAGTCAATTTTCAGAGACATCCATGAAGACTGTTTAAAGTATGGACATGAAGTCGTAGAAACGTCACTGAGAGGGCATTGTCCACATTTAGCCTTACATAAAACTGGGGGTATGAAATTGAAATCTTTGTATAAACCCAAGATATGCTCCCTGCACACAATGCATCAGCAACTCATCGTTCTATGTATTTTTTTTTTTTTTTTTTGGGGGGGGGGGGCTATGGATTAGTACATTTTAAATAACTGCCTAGGAAATATTATTTTTGAAAAAAACAAACTCAGAAAAGCTATCGTCTCAAATAGAAGCTTTGGTTAGAGTAATGAACTGTAGGCTTTTAATGAAAACACACCTACACACACACACACACTCGCGCGCACCCCACACACCCCAACATAATATGTATCTAACAAGGAGAGAAAGGAAATACGATAGTTCAAAACTACTGTGGGACAAAATTTTGAAACGACCCCTACACTTCCGGTATTAAATGTCAAGATAAATTGTTGATTGTTTGGTATCAATTTAGGAAGTATCATCGGCACACAGAGTTTCGAAAGAGCATATTCGATAGATCCTTGAAGCACTTTTCAGTAATATGGTCATGACATTTCACCATGATATTAAATAAGGGTATACGCGTTCGAAAAGAGATATGACATTTCTTGCGTTTAGGAAGTTTTCGACACTTCAATGAATGTAATAGACTCCCAACTCTACAACTTACTGAACCAATTACTTTAAGAGCAACATTCAATTCATACGGATCGGCAAAACGGCGAGAAGTATTTTGTATGGTATCGAAGACGTAAGTCTGCCATGTTATCAATCGTCTGTCAATTTATCAGCCATGCAACCATCCAATGTTTCACAATGTTTCGGTACTATATACTTTGAGTAGGTAAGTCCTAGCAAGATCACTTACGTTCCTCTTGATCTCGAAACGGAGAAAGTGTTCAGTTATGTCTGAGTTGCTATTAAGTGCAATCAAAATGATTTATAATATCTCAGTAACAGAATCTACAGAAGATGGTATAGTTCTATCAAATCTAATCTGGACCAGAAATCGATATTTTAAATATTCATTAACCGGACACCTTACTAAATTTGTGAATGGTAGTTTGATTATCTAGTGAAGAAAGCATAGGTTTTGTAAAAAACTTCTTGCTCAACCAAGAATGACAATTCCACAGTAGATACTAATTTTGAAGATAGAGTTTGCACGATTCCTGTGATTGGAAGAAAAGGAACTTTAACTGTGCGTCAAGGATTCAGTGGATTAGTCCCTCACGGTCTCACCTACCGCTTTCTTTCTTATTTTTCTTTATATTTCTTGTATGAATTGTCAACGAGGAATTACATATCTGATAAGTGCTTATGCGTGTACTGTATTAGTGACTGTGTGCGTGTGTGTGGGCCTGTTTAGCAGTATGTCCGACGACATTTTCGGACAGAGAACAAAGAAAAAATCATGAGAACAATGGTCCTCGGAAGCCGGACAATAGTCCTCGAACGTCGAACAATGAATTTGTGCTTTATTCCGTCGACTGTCCGAGGACGAGGAACAGTAGAGGAACAATACTTGTCCTCGGAAGTAAAGCCATGTAAACCTGTCTTTGTGTGCGTGCGTGTGTGTGTGTGTGTGTAGTGTGAGTGGGTGTACATTATATACACATATATTTTCCTAATAGATGTTTTTATGGAGAAGCAATTTTCTAGCTGCTCATATCTTGGTAGAAAAACAAAATAACATTAAACATCGCGTATTCAGTAAACTATTCAGAATTTTGTCTTAGCCACAAGAATAAGAAAAAGCTCTTAGATTTCATGCTAAAATACTTTATAGAACAATTCACCATCATCATCATAACAGTAGTTTGACCTTACCAAGAAAGAAAGCACGTTTTGTAACGGATACAGTATAATTATTGAAATGTTATTTCCAATAAAATCAAATAAAACCTTTCTTTTTACATCAGAATCTTCCTGTTCAATAATGAGACTGCACTGGGAGCATTCCTCTACTGTAGTTCAGGAATCTTGGCTAATCGATTCTCGTGGGTGTAAAGCTTGTCATGACCCATAAAATTCTATGATCTTCCCGCCCTGTTGACAATGCCATGTCACATTGAGTTCAAATAATCCGACAGCTGGTGACAGGCTCATCTTTGCTACACAGTATAGTATAAAGTACAAAGTATAATCAGGAGGGGCCACCTAGATGGTGTAATACCATGTCGGCATTCCCACATCGCTAAAACCAAAACAAATGAGAAAGGTTGGTAAACGTGACTCAGATTTTATGTTTTGTGCAACAATATGTTTCTGTTTCCACAGTACAATCTTTCCAAAGCAATATTGATCGGCGTGAGAGGTTTAGAAGAATCTTTTTTTTAATTTAAAGGACAAATATGCGCGACAACATCGTTGTAATGTATTTTGGCATATAACGACATTATTTCATTTCTGTGCATCATCTGCATATAAGAGGTAACCCTTCTATATAATTATATGATAGCAAGTGTTTCATGTTACCATATGAGGCTTTTATTTCTCGGTAAAAATGTAACATTGCTCAATGAAACTATATAATCAAGTCATTCGCGATCTATCCCTGCTGTGTGTTTATGATGGATGCTGCTGACTTTTATCCTGGAAATTCCTAGAAAGTGTTGTTATCACCTAAAATATTTAATTCAATCATTAACCCTAAAAGGCCGGGAGATTTTAGCTATTCCACAGCCGGGGGGTGGAATCCACCCCCCTGAGATCTCGGCTGTCGCGATCGCGAAGAAAATCGGCACGCACGTCGTCCACAACGTAATCTACAAAACTGTATAGTTAATTGCTCCGAAATAATTTCACATTAATTAATTATGCTAATTTATGCATGAAATCAACATTTTGGCTCTAGATCATTAAATAAAGCTCAAAAATGCTAATTTTTGGGTCTAGACACTCTTTCCAGTATTCTTAGCAAATATACTTGAAAAAAAAAACCGGTAGCAAAATTGATTTCTTATGTGTTTTATTGTTTTTGAAATTTCTTATGTATTTCTTTTTTTTTTACCTTTTGTTTTTTATTGTTTTTTTATGAAATTTGTCGAGGACACTTTTGCGATCATAAACATAAAATAAATTGATTTTAATCAGTAAATGTAAAAATATTCATAGATTTCTAAATTTTGGCTGAAACACATTTTGTATTGAAATCATACATGAAATCACGTTTTCGAGCAAATTTTGGTCTGACGTGCAAGTACGAAATGTTGAGTAACTTCTGAACAGCATGCCCAGGCATCGCGAATTCGGTCTCAAAAGATGCGTGAGATTCGAAAGAAAAAAGTCATGAAACGCCGCGGCGACTGCTTTGCGCGTTGCGGACATATCGCGAGAAACGTATGGGGGTGGTTTCCACCCCCGGCCCTTTTAGGGTTAAAGTCTAGCAGATACCTGCACCATACCTTACACCATGTTTTACAAGGACTAGACAGGTCTGGTTGGTTCGATGCCAGCACGGATGTCGAGGTTTGGTTCTCGTCACCGTATGCCACCCTGTCATTGCTGTCGGCATGCGATAGACCAGAATTAACCAGTGTTATTACAATGTCTCGCATTAATGGAGTATCAGACCGACAGAATGTTGCGGAGATTCAATGTTGTTTTCTGAAATAGATTATATTGCTGTGAGTGCATTGCATTTTACTGAATTGCCGTTGGCAGAATGTTTCAAATTGTTTTACAATGCATTGGAATAACGTCATAAGATCGAGGAGGTGTGTGCATTAAAGACACCGTAGCTTAGCGTGATATGATGTACTATATTCTTTAGCCGCGTTTAACATCATCAGTATATTACATATACTTATTTGCGACACATTTTAATATTATTTTCCCCCTCCATCTCTCTTTACCTTTGAGTAATATCATCATGCTTTTCTTCATTGTAATTCATATTTTTGCTTTCGTTAAAAAGTTTTTAACTGGTATTTGTCAAATGATTATGAATAAATAGTAATTAACTGCAATCAAAGGGAACTAAAATTCTATGTATTTATTGGTAAATATTGTGAATATATTGTTATTATTGTGAATATATTAACTATATCAGAATCATAATGTCTGTAGGTAATGTATGTAACGTTCAACACCAAAATGTTCAAAATGTAATTTTCATAGTGTCATTCTAATACATATCGATTAACCATTCAGTCATATTTCATACTTTGAACAATGACCATCATTCATTTCTCACAAGCATAAAACAAATCAATGTATAAGTTATGAATATATTATGACGTAACTCACTGATATGATTCCTGTCTCTCCTTCTCTCCTGCTATATCTCTCAGGATTCGACTGGTTGAGCAAATGCTCACCCGAGGTATCTGTGATCCGTAAGTTTTTAGGAACACTGTGAGAGTGCATCCATACGATATTTCCTGGTTCAATAAAGAAACTTTGTGTATCCCAATCAAATTATGAATCATAATGGACAACGAAACATTTCATATTCTGATTTAGTAAGTGAAATATATTACCGCTTTAAGAAAAAGAAGAAGAAATATTCCACCTTGCTTTGTTCAAAATAGACATTCCATCTATATTATAATCCTTAAAGGCTAACCAAATAATAACAATAAAAATCGCATGGATGCACTTCTTGACCAACAATCCTGAGTGGTGTTTGGCCCGTGGAGATGCAGGTCGTTATTCGGAAGGTTCATTTTTTATAAAAGAAGATGCGTGAATACGAAAGCTACAGTTGTTCCAAATATGCCGAAGGCTAGTTATAAATAAATCCAAATGGGATAAGAGAACTTTCGGATTGACAAACATTGCGATTAAAGTATATGTTCAGATTAACAAACCATAGATCTTTCATCAGTCAATACGAAGGCTATTGAAAAATGAATACAAATCGGATTGAAGAACTTTCGGGTTGACAAATATTGGGATTAAAGTTAATGTTCGGATTTACGAACCAAATTCATTATTAGTAATACTGAACTTTGTGGTACTATTCATTCGTGTTTTTGACATATAAACGAACCTACTGGATATCGAGTACTCCCGGTCCCATGTCACTCTCCGCAGGAGGTGTTTGGGCGTTGATCCTTCCACTTAGGATTGCTGGTATTTAGGGCAATCCAACTTTTCAATGAATGAAGTTGAATCAGGCATGTCAGGTGTAAACAGAAACATCAGAGAAACAGAAAGGTGAATTTTTGAAGAAAAAAAAAACAACGAATATTATGAAAATTGTATATGTTCGGAACTAAAATTTGCTAAAATGGTTGAATCTCTAACTGGCGAATTTGACATTTGTAACTGGGGACAACTTTCCATTTGCTGGACATGAAAATTATTTTTTTTTTTTCATGCGCTTTATCTCTCGGGGTTGCATTAAAATACTTTATGGGTGGCATATTATTAAAGGTCCACTAAAACCAAAAAGATGATAATCAGTCATGAATTTTGCAATATGAATGGCCTAAATTGGTTCGAATAAAAGCAAATTTGTCCGACAGTAGAGCACAGTGACACCGCACTGTTACATATCAAAATATGTGAAATACCTCCAAATGTATAATAATTACACCGTTAAAAAGTTCATAAACTTGTTATTTTTTCGAACTTTCACCGGCCAGATTCTCTGACTTTTCTGCCTTTCTTCAAAACAGCTTGATAGAAATGATGGATTGTCCGTTAAACCTCGCCCTCTTTGTTTTTGTTTTTTCAGTCGCACGTTCCCCGTACCATTAACCACTATCCTAGGTTTTTGTTGTTTTTTTATTCTACCATGGCGCACAGGTGTTGAGTGAAGTACTTCTGTTTTGTGTTACCTGCCATACAGCACAAGAATAACCCTTTGTCTACCTTGATCATTTTATGTTTTTCAGTAGAGTCGTGGCAAACCGCAGATTTATATCACCTTGTGTACCATTTTCTCCTAAGGACAGTCCTGTTGATAGTGCGAAGCCCTTATGTTGAGTATGCAAAAATCTCCTTACCGTGGTAACGGCAAAAGCAACGAACCCTTCCTGGATACCTTCTTGTATATAAAAAAATACATGTCCACCTCATCAGTAACCTACATGTGTATTATTAAGTATATGTAATAATTATGTTGAGAGCAAAGCCCTTTTCTAACTGCACCAGGAGAGGAACAGTGGAAGACATGTGGTAGCTCTCCAGGGTACGCAACACTGTGAACAGAAAGATAGGTCCAACTAATCCGGAGATTGCTGGATGAAAGTAACACTAGATAGTGGCGGGTGAACAGTAGATGAACCTAGAAGCTCTCGCATATCAAGTGGTCCTTCTCTGGATTATCGCTGTTGTCAGTTTTTCTTCTCGCACGCGCATGCGCGCACTGCAGGAATGTTGTCGAACGACCATACCCAGAGAAGATTTGTGAAAGCCTCTGTTTTACGAGAGTGCTTTTGATCACTTGTCCACCTGAAAGTGAAAGATAGAAAAGGGCTCCAGATTTTCATAAATGGTATCTTACGTTTTACTTTTAGTTTTTAATTTTTTGGTGAATGGGTATGTTTGGCTGGAACAGACACCAATCATATACGTCTACACCAAAATACACAGCTGTATCGTTCATTAGATTGCTCCTTTCCTCATTTTGTCATTTTGGTTTATTTTTTTTTACCTGCAGTCATTCAGCAAATGTCTACTTGGTTATTTGTAGTTTTTATCAACTACATCACTGATTTTTGTCTTCTCGATTTTATGTAATTCATCTTTTCTTTTGTTTCTCTGCATTTTTTAAAAAATCATCTCATATCGAAATATGAATATAATCATATTTTCAAATGAACATTATTTTAATTTTTTCTTATATATAAATATGTCAATTATATTCGCCGGATAAGCTAATTATTAAGTTACAGGAATACTTCCATTTTTAAAACTTAGATTTATTTTTATTCCTTATTATTTATTCCTTTTAAACTCATGTGTGTGTCATCGCATGTTTTGAAAAACAAGCACTTTACTTTGAGGTGATAATGTAGTTAATTCTTCTGAAGATTATAATTTTCCATGAATAGAGTCACTAAGTTCAGTTACCTTTTCCCTATGTAATATGCGAATTGTAACCCAATTCAATTATTTTCTCTTTTGTTATAAAATCACTGGAATTGGGACAGGAGGCTCTATACCACAGTCATTACGTTACTTCTTCTGTCCCTTGGCATCCAGTGGTTGTAATTATTACAATTGTTTATTTCTATCTGTAATGTTTTTGTATGCCAAATAACAGAATGATGATGATGATGATGATGGTTATGATGATGATGATGCTGATGATGAGTAACAAAAATCTGTAGAACTACTGGTTAACGTTGCTCGAGTTCCCTTTGGGTTGAAAACAAATCCTATTTCATTTCAGGTAAAATCCATTATTTGTAATAAACCAATATAGTTCCCACAACCCGTTTTATCATTCTTTCCCAGCCCCCTCTCCTTATCTTCTTCCCCTTCACCTCCCCCGCTTATTATCTATCCATATTTTCCTATAATCATATCTCAACCCTTCCCAATGCCCCTGATTGCATGCCATCTAGCCGGGTGTATTCAGTGTGTATATGAATTACCTATGTAAGTACTTTCGACACATGGCAGGGTTGATGTCACAAGCTGGTCACGGGATGGTACATGTAATGATGACTTGGTATCCCTGATTAGATGAAGTAAACAGATGAAGTTACACCAACATTAATATTCTGATTAGATGTCACTCTTCCTGACCTAGCCTCATCCACAGTCGTTTCAAGAGTACACGTCATTCGTGTTCCCATTGCGACTTCCATGCCCCGGGGGAGGGGTCGTAGCCAAGACCTTTTGCCCATTTTGATCTCCACAAAGTCCATGGAAGGGTGTATTTGATATATAATGTTTATCATATAATCATATAGATTATTTTAGTTTTAGAGACAGTCCTGTCGGAATATTGGCACCTCTGTGTTGTTGTGTGTTTTTTGTAACCTAGCTTTGCATCCCATCCCTTAGGTCGAGGTTTGCAGGGCTTGGAAATGAAACATCTTAGTTTGATATTTGGACCTGGAAGATAAACATGCCAATGGAATAGACAACATTTTGGAAAACGAAGGACGGTCTTGAAGATTAATAGCTGTATCGTTAGTGCTTTACACTTCAGCTCGCATCAGTGACAATTATTCAATAGGAGATCTTTGCCATTGCATTATCAGCGCTCCCGACATAACATAGAAGAAAAAAAAATCAGTTAGGAAACGAAGTCGAATGCCTTGGTTGAAGCTACAGTCATACCACCCTGAAGATCCACCATAATGCAATGGGCTGACTTATATCCAGACCTGTCAGTTCATATTGAGATGATACGAAAAAGCAGTTGTCAATTATTCCTCAGAGCCTTTCATTTTTTGATGTGATATAGAGAATCAGTGATCAGCGGCGTCGCTAGAGGTGGTGTGTGTGTCTGTGTGAGGGGGGGGGGGGGGAGTGGCGTCCCACCCCCTCTCAAACTTGCTGTCGGCAAACAAGAAAATAAGGAGGGGGAAGGAATAGGACAGTGGAAAGAGAAAAGGAACAGGAGAAAAGAGAAGAGAGAAGAAAAAAAGAAAAGGAAAAGGAAAGGAAAACAAAAACTGGAAGGAAAGAAAAAAAAGGAAATACTGTCAAATGTCTTTGACAGTTTTTGTTTTGCCCGCCAAAGTGCCTAGCAAAGAAAAAAGCCCGGTTGTTCAGTTCTTGTTTTATGCAGTATGTGGATACATAATACATAATCCTATAACTATAACTATTGGTAGGAATAAAAGTATCAAAAAATGTTAACCGTCGTTTCGCTCGCTCGCGAATTATTGCATATCATAATCTGTTACCCTGCATCCTACCACGTATATAGAATAAAAAATGTTTTTCAAAGTTCCGATATTCAAAGCAACCACCACTTCAAATTCGGGCGGCGAGTTGCCAGAATATCCACTTATTTGGGCAGTGAGGTTCCCCATATGGGTTGGTTCCCGGATACTTATGCAATTTCTTTATGTGACTTCTGTACATTTTCGCTCCGAAAATTTGAAAAAGTTTTGCTCGTTCATTCCGCTCGCTCGCAAATATTTAGAAATTGAAAAGTTGATATTCGAGCTAAAATGCGAAAATGGGCCCTGTATGATGAAGATCTCTACATCTGCGATTTTCTGTTATCATTATTTGTGGGTGATTAGCCCCCCCCCCTATTCAAAATGTTCTAGTGACGCCCCTGTCAGTCATTACAGGCGCCTGAGTCATTACATACATTTGGAGGATATTAATGTCTACAAATAATCAATTTGGTCTTAAAATGAGAATTAAACCCATTTTTCACTTTATGTTTCATCTTATTCCATTTTAATAGCAAGAAAACGCGTTAAATAAAGCATTCATCTGAAATAAAGGGATTTAATGGAATCGGCAGTGTAAGTTTAGCAAGAAAACATCTGTTTCAGCATGGCGCTGTGTTATTAAACACAACTTTTATATCAAAGATGGATCCTCTATGATTGGTACAATTTTCCCAAAACGATATTCCACTCAATGCATTACTTTTAAAGCTGTTGGTGACGAAAGTACATTCCTTGACCTTTGAAACAATGTCGGTATGTTCATTATCCTTGTATTTGAGATGTACTTCAGAATGACTTCTGGAGGACGCGGCTTGTTGGCTTCTTGTCAGCGATAATTCGTCGAGAACTTCATCTGACATCGGCCGTGCTTTTTCGTTCAAAGTCGTGGCCGAAATTAGCTCTCATTCTCCGGTTGATCCCGAATCAATTCATTGAGAAGAGTGTCGCCTCTGATTTGCTCCTATCATGAGGCATAGCGAGTAGGCGTTCTAAAGATGAAAACAAATTCCAGCTACGAATCACCAGGTAATGCTGGTATAGACTGACAGCTGTGGAGATAAGTAAAGTAGTTAAATACAAAATAAGATTTTTTGTATATAGTCAGTCAAGGAAGGATTAGATAGAAATGTATAAATGGATTTACTCCGGGGGGGGGGGGGGGGTATGTCTCATTCAGGCCTGTACGGCCTCCGCGTCCATGAAAACGAGTAAATAGGGTTGTTTTTCACCACCAGACGGGTAACCCGGGATCTCGTTTAGGTTATCAAAAACAGGAATATTCTGAAAAAAGGGTATCACTAGTGATGAGAAAAGATCCTCGAAATGGGTAAGAAATTTGACAGTACCATTTGGCATCTGAAAATTTTCCCGCGGATACATCTTCACAAGTCTAAAGAGTCTTTTTTATTCTTTTAATGAAAACATCACTCTGTAATGTGTCCCAAAGTAAATATTTGTCTTTATCTCTTCCTTTTTGGCCAAATAAAAAAGGGCCAAGAAGAACCAATCCTCGAAATAGGGTGTACAGTACAATACAAGATCTAAAAATTCCCTGTTCAAGAACCTTTCGACTTAAATCCTCGTTTAGGGTGCTTTTCATGGAAACGGATGAGGTACAGGCCTCAGTGAGACATACCCCCTGGGAATTTACTGTATCTCCGTTATATCATATATAGATTGGTGGTGGTGGTGGAGGTGAGGGTTAGGAAAGAGTTGCAAAAAATATAGAGAGATAAAGAGAGAGATAGAGAGAGAGAGAGACGTACACATACACACACACGCACACACTCACACACGCACATTCACATACAGGCCGAGTTTCCTCAGTCCACTCAAATGCCAATAAAACTGCAAAAAGCTCAGCTGTATATATTGATGTATTATTATTCAGTCTTACACATTTAGAATACTTATAATATGGTATGTATATACTACAACCAACTGTATTATTTTGGGGATTAAGTGATCCATCAGTGTACACATGTAATGATCCTATCCATAAAGTGTGTATCTTTTCTTTAACTATTAACCTTTTCTCATTATCATCTATAATATGCTTAACAGCATTATATATATCTTTAGAGATATAAGGTTCATTATATAACCAAAATGGAAAAGGATTATGCAACAAATAAATATTTATACAAGATTTTCTATTTCTTCCTTCAAAAGGGGTATGAGATAAATCCTTACTCCATTTGTCAACAAAATAATGTTTTTGCCAACAGTCCACTTGTAATTGCTTGTTTGGATGATTTTAGTGCATACTTAACTTATTACAATACAATTGACACAAATATTCACGTTGAAGTTGTAAAGGAGGTTCACCACATTCAATCTGTAAAATATTAAGTGCTGTACCATAGCTAGCTCCTGTACAAATCCTTAAAGCCTGATATTGAATACTTACAAGCTTTTGTTTATATACTTTGGCCGCAGAATTAAATGCTTCACTTCCATATTCTAAAATTGTTTTAATAAGCATTTTATACAAATGCAATAGAGTACAACAATCTGCTCCCCAATTTAAACCACTTATACATTTCAATAAATTAATTTTCTTTTTACATCTAGTTATTAAGTAGTTTATATGTTCATGCCAATCTTACTATCAAAGATAACTCCTAGAAATTTAGCAGTATTTTGATATACAATAGCTTTACCATGAATCTTAAGTTTTGATTTTACATTCCTTTTCCTAGTAAAAATAACTACTTTTGTTTTATTTCCAGATAATCTAAAACCCCATTTATCGCACCAAGAATTTATATCATCTAAGTTTTGTTGCATCTTCTTAGTGATAAAATCTACATTTCTATTAGACTTCCATATAGCAATATCATCTGCATATTGTGACATACTAATTCCTGATATAAACTTATCCAAATCATTAACTGCTATATTAAAAAGTATAGGAGTAATCACACTCCCTTGTGGAATACCATTTTGAATTTCTTTCATATCAGATAATATCCCATTTATCTGAACTTGTATTTTCCTGTTTGAAAGAAAGCTTTGTATCCATTTTACAATTCTACCTCTAATACCAATTTGCTGTATTTTAATAATTACTGCAGTTGGCCACAACATATCATATGCTTTTTCCAAATCAATTAAGAAAAAACTGCTAGAGTACTCTCTTTATTAGAAAAAGCTTTATTAATACATGATTCAAGGTTAATTACATGATCTTTTGTACTTCTACCTTTACGAAAACCACTTTGATGATCACTAAATAAATTACTTTTCTCAAGATACCACACCAATCTGCTATTAATCATTCTTTCCAAAAGTTTACACATTGTACATGTAAGAGCTATTGGCCTGTAAGATTTAACATCATAAGGATCCTTTCCTGGTTTAAGTACAGGAACAAGTACGGCTTCCTTCCATGAATTTGGACATATAGAGGAATGCCAAATCATATTAAAAATCATTAACAAATATTCTCTTGCTTTTAATGGTAACTGTATAATGAACATATTACTTATTCCATCCTTACCAGGGGAGGTACATTTCGATGATGAAATAGCACTATTTAATTCTGACATAGTGAAATCATCATTCAAAATAAAACCATCATCATCTTCTATCATCAATTTTTCTTCGGTCTGTTTTTTATTTTTCAAAAATTCCTCATTACAATTCTTATCACTACTAACATTAGCAAAATGATTAGCTAAAAGATTGGCCTTTTCTTCATCCATTATCAAATCTTCTCCATTATCTTTCAATATAGGTATGGGTGCTTTTCTCTGAACTTTATTTATCCGTTTTACTGTATCCCAAATTTGTTTAGAGGATGTCTGACTGTTTATACTACTACAAAAATTCATCCAATGTTCTTTCTTATCTTTCTTAATTATTCTCCGTGCATTAGCACCTGCTTTCTTATACCTTATAAGATCATCGAAATGACAAGACTTTTAAAAATCTTTTAAAGCTTTTTTCCTATCTAAGATTACTTGTTTACACTCCTCATTCCACCAAGAGGTAGGAAGTTTTGTAGATTTACATATATGTCCAGTATTTTTGGGAAAATATGAATCAATAGCTTTAGTTAATTGATTTATATAAGTATTATACATTACTTCGATATCATTTGTCAAATCTGGTTTATCAATATATTCTTCACACTTTATGTGAAAAGTTTCCCAATTACCTTTCTTTATTGACCTTTAACAAATGATTTATATGGTATTTAAATTAAAAGTTTTTCCTTCTTTTAACCAAGTTTCTTGAACACAAATTATATCGGGTTTTTTCTCCCATACTTTTAAGGCATGTTTAAATTCATTACCATGAGCTATAAGAGACTGAGCATCCCACTGTAAAATAAAAACCATTACAAAAATAAATAGAACATCTATATACATAATTATTCCACCATGGAATCTCTAGGAATTTCAGATAATTACATTAAATGATTTTGTTTGACACCTAAATCATTGGGATCTTGCTTAGGTATAACTTTAGTTGATTGTAGAGTATTGATTTTATCAAAGATATTATCAATAAATGTCTTAATTTCACTTTCTCTTTCCACTCCTGATTTAGCTTCCCATATCTTTAAAGTTCCAATAAGAAGAGCTATTAGAGATTGATCCGCATGCAGGTATTGCGGTACTATTTCTGTTTGACATTCTACATCTTGATTTGTTTGAGTAGATGCATCTTTTTGTGTAATCTTAATGATTGGTTTAGGAATTACTTGTACTCTTTCTAGTGGTCTTGTTTCATTCTTTTTTAGTGATTGTTGACAATTTCTTTTAGTTTGAACAGGTTCAGGTGAGTCCTTAATTACCGAGGTATTAGGTACAATTTGAGTATCAATATGTTCTCTATTAACATTATTATCATCAAGAATTGTAGAAGTTGTTTCTTTACTCTCTTTCTTTCCATCTGTACTATTACCAGTTGTCTAATTGAGTTAGCAGCTTCTGCATAAGATATATTAAATGTTACTTTGACTTCCTGTATTTTTCGTTCCTCCTTCATTACTTTACATCCCGCATATTATGCTGAGGAATGTTCTTCTCCACATCTACAACACAACAATTTCTCTTTATCAGGGCATTCCTCAAATTTGTGGAAGCCACTACATCTTACACATCTTGTCTTACTTCTACAAGTACCAGCCACATTCCCAATGCGTTGACAATTAAAACATCTTATTACTGGAGGAATAAAGGGTTTCAGCTCAAAAATAAAATACCCCAAGTTAACATGTGATGGCATTTTAGGATTGTTGAAAGTAATACAAACTGATTGAGTCTTAACAACTTCACCTTCTCTTTTTCGTGTTATTCTTCTTGCAGCAATTACCCCTAAATCTTTACAATTTATCACAATCTCCTCATCGGTCACATCTAATGGAACACCCGATATTGCCCCTTTACTTTGAGTTTCAGACTTTGCAAATTCTGTCTTAACAATCCATTCACCCAACTGTTTAATATCTTTTAATTTTAGTGCCTGAGTAGATGTGTGACAGAGAACACTTATACCCCCTTGATTTGTTTTAGTTACATTTTTGACATATCCTTGACCCAGTTTATTTAGCTCTTTCGCAATCTTAATAGGATTATATTTTTCTAATTTAACTTCAGGTGAATAAAAAAAATCACTATGTTGGGATTAAATGCTCGATGATTGACATTAGGCATGTTTGATTCCAGATTGGTGTTAATTCTTTTCTGCTTGGGTTTACCACTTTTAGATGATTTAGTTTGCCATTCATATTGATCTCCACTTTCAGTTTCAGATTCACTAGATTCATTACTAGATTTGGTTCTTTTAGGGTTCGTTTGTTGACATTGCATCTCTTCTTCACTATCACCAGGGGCGGATCCAGGATTGAGTAAAAGAGGGGGCACACAAATGAAGGTGTTTTTTCTTTGGTCAACTTTAGGAATGTCCCCAGCTTCTCGAAAAGTCGCTCAGTGGGGGGGGGGGGGGTGCCAAATTTTTTTTTTTTTCGTCAGTTTACCTCCATAATTCCCTGACAAAAAAAGAGGGCTTCATTCGAAAAGGGGGGGGGGGAAACAATCGAGAAAATGGCGGATCGTCTATGGTCAAAATGCATACTTTTCTTCCGAAAGGGGGGGGGGGGGGGGTAACGGGCCAGAAATGCCCCCCCCCCTCGATCCGCCAATGACTACCACTACCATTTTCATCTTGTACTTGGCTCATTAATTTCTCTAAAGTCGATCTTGATTTACCTGCACTCATTCTTATTTTTTTGAGTTTTTATTTCTTTGAGTATTAATTCCCTGTTGGGACAACTGATCCCACGATGAATCATTTACATCATCACTATTAGTATTACTGACCGCCATCTTGGCAGCCATCTTTACACAATTAAGACTCACAATCCTAACAATATTAAATTTAAAATCCTTTTAGCTTACCACACAGATAAACAATTAAAGCCAAGAAAAACCCAGCTGTAACGTAACGTAGTTTTAAACTACAAACAAATTAATAAGGAGTCGATCTCACCTAAGAAAAACTAAAACTTTGTCAAAGTCCGAGTCAAAAACAGGAGCTCAAAAGAAACGTGTCTCTTATCCAGCGTCTACTGTAGCTCTCCTACAAATAGAGGTGTCGTAGACGAGTGTTTAAAAACACTCGACTGGAAATGCAAGGATCGTGGGTTCGATTCCCGGTACGGCACTTACGTGCTTGAGCAAGATATTTTATCTACATTGCTCATGTATCGTACATTAAATAAATGGTGTTTGGCATATTGATACGTGTGTGTGTTTATTTAAAAAAATAAAACAAAGACGCATTAAGGCATAGCAATACAGTAATGAAACCAAACGTGTCACAACAATAATTCAGTTTTATCTTTTTCTTCGCAATTAACAACTACCTTCTTGTTTATCTTGATCAGTGATGATACTCCAAATGAATTGTTTAAAGAAAGGACCTAATAATATATTTTTTAGAATTGTGGGTATGTTACTATACATGAGATAATCTGATGTGATTTCAAATGTATTCTCAGATTGATGAGATACACCATGAATGACATACTCAACACGTTAATCATCATACCCTTCCTGGGGGCAAATAATTATGTAACCTCCTCTAGTTCTCTTCTCTTTTCCTTTGATTAAATGCAGAAGCATTATATCGTTATACCTCTGAAAGAAATTAATGGGTACTTATAGCCGACATGACATTACACTGGATCAATTTGTCAGGGAGTTATGCATGAAATATGCATAAGATTTATAAGCTAAAGACATACGCCAATGGCAACTGGTTAATGTGTATCGTAAATGACTGTGCATACACTGTAAAAACTTAAGTGCTGTATATAGCACTTTTTGAGGGCATGCATAGGGACTGCAGTCAGAGTGCTATTGAATGCAACAGCGTGCTATTTCAGCACTTTCACGGGAGCTGGACCGGCTCCTTAAACATTCATTAAAAAAAATCGTGATTTTGGCGAGCCTCGAACCAGGGTCCGCTGATCGAGAATTGCTGGCATTACCGCTAGACTAACTCACATCGTACGATTTAGAGCAGATCATATTGTTACATAGTGAATTTACGACACCACATAGTTCATGTTATCTACTTGACTCCCATGACTAAACTGGATTGCACGAAGCATTCGTTAGTCCATCGGTAACGTCAGCGCCTCTCAATCAGCGGAACCTGGTTCGAGGCTCGCCATAGTGTTATAAACAGCTATAAACAGCATTTCAGGTGCAGTCACTATACATGCCCCTAAAAGTAGCACTTTAGTTTTTACAGTGTAGAATCGCATATTGGTGGAGCATGACCTCCCACACACACTTTGTTGAGGGAGGGGAAGGAGGTTTAGGGCAACAAGGAAGAAATGAGGGGGCATGAATGTTTGTTTACTTAAAATATCGAGAAAACGATTGATTCGTGAGAAAAGGCATCATATATAATGGATTTTCTTTTTCTAAAGGGGCTTTCACACCGGGATTTTCGTAGAGTTGCGTAGATTTGCGTAGGGAGTACGCCAAAATTCGCTGCGTACTCATGAAAAAAACAAATGATGGATCGGCGTAGTCCCTGCGTAGGGTAGCGTAGGGTAGGGTAGGGTTGCGTAACTTGTCCACGTACACTTACGTAGGTCAGGCGTTAAGTCTGCGTTAAGTCTGCGTAGTGTTGCTTACGGTTGCGTATGGATTCTGTGCGCAAGCGAAGATGAAAAAAAAAAGAAAAAAAGCATTAGGCCTATAGCATTTCCCGCCTTATGAACTTCTCAAGCAACTCTTGCCTGCTGTCCGGAACACTGTACTGCTGTGAAGTAGAATCAAAAGATAATGAGTTGTTTAAGTCCATTCCTCTGGTATCAGAGGAAACATCCAAAGATGGATAAATACTTTTTTGACCAAGCGCCATCAGAAAGTTATCATGGATGGACAAGCATCATATAATACTCCAGTGACCTCCGGGGTCCCCCAGGGCATTGTACTCGGCCCGCTCCTGTTTCTTGCATATATAAACGACTTACCAGATCATGTAGCGTCCAAAGTAAGGCTGTTTGCCGATGATGTAATCTTGTATAGATCTATTACTTCCCCTGAAGATTGTGACATACTCCAGAGTGACATTAAGCGACTTCATGATTGGGAGAAAACTTGGCAGATGAAATATAATACATCTAAATGTTTCATAATGCATGTTACCCATCAGAGGAAAATTGCCCCTTGTAAATACCATCTTGGAAATTCTGCTCTGAATGTGGTTAATAGCCATCCATATTTAGGTGTTGAGCTATGCAACAGCCTGTCTTGGGCAAAATCATATTAATACATGTATAATAAAGCAATCAGTATCCTAGGCTTACTAAAACGTAACCTATGGAACTGCTCCACTCGTACTAAAGAAATAGCTTACAAGACACTTGTGAGGCCTAGACTTGAATATTGTAGTTCTGTGTGGGATCCCTACCAGAAAGTTCATCAGGATAGCCTTGAAAAAGTACAAAGAAGGGCTGCTAGATTTGTAACGAATGAGTACAGACACTGAAGTAGTGTCACTATAATGTTACAAAACTTAGGATGGGAAACACTACAAGACAGGAGAGCAAAAAGTCGTCTCATAACTTTATTCAAGGAGACCCATAATTTAACCCCATCTAACATCAGTAATGTAGCTCAAGAATCTTCCTTGAAACCAAGAACTAGACAATCACATGAATTAAATTATAATCTTATTAGGACTAATAAAGACTGTTACAAATATTCCTTGTATCCTAGAAAATAGTTGAGTGGAACATACTTCCCTCAGCTGCAAAGAACGCCCCTGATGTGGCTACATTTAAACTAATGATAAATAGAAAATTAGCGCTATAGCGATTGCATGATGGTCTGCACGTCGATAGCCGCTCTGATGCGTTTTTGTGCAGTACAAGACAAGACAAGATTCCAAAAAGCTGTTATCCTTCGGCATATGGATGCCCTAGAAACACAAATGGCAGAGCACGAACGATTTGATGTCAAATGGGACGAATCTGTTCAAACTAGCATTCAAGTGATGAAAAACAGTAGGATCCAGCATGAGTACGCCAAATTTAAGTAGCTATAAGCAACTATACGCAAATGTACGCCAGGTCTACGCAAGTCTACGCAAGTCTACGTCGGTCCATACGCCACAGTACGCAACACTACGCCATTTCATGCGCAAGTCTCAAAATGTGTTTTGAGAAACCGGGGCATTTTGGCGTAGTGTTGCGTAGGAATGGCGTACAGTGGCGTAGTGTTGCGTAGGCTTGCGTATAAACTGCGTTCTCTGGCTCCAGCAGACAGTACAGTAATTTTTTGCGTACCTATTTTGCGTTCCTCGGCGTAGACTTGCGTAGACTTGCGTAGGCACAGCGTATGGCAGCGTAGTGTTGCGTAGCGACTACGCAACACTACGTAACTCTACGCAACTCTACGCAAATCCCGGTGTGAAAGCCCCTTAATCCCACAACGGAAGATGAGTAATTATGACAAATCATTCTTCTGTGGGGGCAGAGCATCGAGTTTGGTAAAAACAAAAACAACAACATCCAATTAGTTTATTATTAATGAAAAAACCCACTAATCTTACGAAAAGATAATTATTCAGATTCACTGAATACTTATCGGTAAACTAAACTCACTAAGATAGATCAATCGAAAACACAAATTTTGTGCTTATAAAATGAGTTTCCGTTATTCTATCTCAAAGAGCAGAGAATGAATGCCATTTAATTCTTACAAATATATTGCACTCTGATACTCATATCGTGATAGTACATACAAAATCAAGCGAAAGAAGCACACAAATCATATATATTTTCTAGAGATGATTGATAATCATCCTTGTTGAATGGTTTTTCTGATGAGCTATGTCATTTCATTTTTGTTATCTCCGTTCTACCAAATCATGAATTCCAAAAATGCAAGAGTCTACGTTGATGGCTTTTGACAACGGACACTATCTATCTAACGCCCCCATATCTATCAAATTGTTCCACTCAGTCACTTCCACCCTAACATTATACTGAATACCTAAGGAAATATAAATTTGTTTTCACGTACAGTTGTGGAACAATGACAAAGGACATAATTATTCCATATTGTTGTTCATCATTTTCACATTCATTTCAACACGAACTTAAAACAAAACAACAAAACAATGTTTACTTGTGATGATAAGACAAACTTTACCAGAATCCATAAAAGCAGAAGAAACTTTAGAAAACGAAGGGGATCTTGAATATTTTCAGCTCTAATTTGCACTTCACTACAGGAAAAAGTAATTAAAAAATGGCAGCAGTTTAAAATTTGCGAGTACTGAGCTTCATTTGTTTTGGGGACATGTAGCAGCATTTCACATGCTCCGAATTCGCCTTAAAAAGATGGCAAAAATTTACAATCAGGGCTGGAGAGCAATTGCAATTTGCCCCCCCCCCCTCCCCACAATGCCCCACCGCAATTGGAGAACCCCCTTTTTGCTTCCATATCAGATGTTTTGGAGACATACAACGCTCCAGAAATAGTTTTTATTATTTTTTTTTAATTAGACCGGTTTCCTTGAAGAAACTACTCTGACAGTGACCTAATCCAAGGACACCTACAAAGGTCTTTGGAACAAAATCGTCAATTTCCCAAGCAAACACACAAGGTCATCCACCACACTTAGAGATCACCCCGCTCATTGATACACCAAACATTCGCTCTCTTCTTGTGGAGAAGGATGCGTCGGCGTAACCATCACCAGAATACAAATCTGGCACGGGATACACCGCCTAAATTGATGACGAATGGTTTAGAACTTGGTAGGTGGCACGAGAACGAGTTGATCAACAGCATTGGACTTTAGAAGCAGCCGGCATGTAGCATTGTATTAATGTCTGAAAAAGGCCTACAACCACTCTGTCATGTGTATATATTATGTTAATCAGTGTTTGGCAGACTTATACGTGAAGAATGATCTCTTTTTTATTTAATTGATAAAAAATGATTACCCTTTGATTTCATTTCATCAATGAATCGTTACCGTTTTCACGAAGTGGCCGCATAACGCGCGCCGCGACAAAAGTCAATTTCGACAATTTTTTTTCCGCCAGACCTTCAAAATTCGCTCAGTGGAGGGGGGGGGGGGGGGGGGGGGTTATGGGGGTCCAGTCTCCCTCCATAATTCCCTGACAAGTAAAAAAAAAAAAAAAAGGTCTTCATTGTAAAAGGGGGGGGGGGGGCACAATCGAGAAAATGGCGGATCGTCTATGGTCAAAATGCATACTTTTCTTCAAAAAAAAGGGGGTACGGGCCGGAAGTCCCCCCCCCTGGATCCACCAATGTACAGGATTATCGTATAATTTCTTTCATCAAAGGTGGATTATTTAAATGTGCACCATTAGCGCGCAAAAATGGAAAAATGAACTTTTACGGGAATCGGTCTAAAAGCTCAAACTCGCCATGACTCCCCCACCTTGGTCCCTCACTTATCGTTCAGTATTATCAAATCATATACTGGAAAGGGATTATTTCAGAGATATATTTATAGGGTTTGCTAAAAGTGCACCGGGTAAGAACAAAACTAGTTTATAACAGAGGAAGAGATGGTTTAAAATAACTGGAACACGATAACATTTCCGATGAAGCTAATTTTGTTTGGCGACGCATCTCGGAAATAGATAAGTGGAAATGAATCAGTCCCGTCTGAAAACGATATGATTCCTCAAAAGTATAGCCTTCTTCCTGTATCGTTTTCATATTGATGCTTTCCTCTGTCTCTGTAACTGCCCCTCTCACTCTCTCTTTTCTCTTTCCTCTCTCTCTCTCTTTCGACCTCTCTCTCTCTTTCGACCTCTCTCTGTCTGTGTGTTTCCCCGAGGGGTCCAATCGTCCACCTACCTCTTTTGCAAAGGTAACAGCATCTTTAAAGAAATAACAGAGATATAGCCAATCATCTGATACCAATTCGCGATGATTGGGAAGAAATTGTGTGTAATTATTCGAAAGTAAAATACATTTCAGTGGCACTCAGATACAATTTATTTAGAACCGAATCCCCCAATGCAGATTATGTGCTACGTAGGGGCGTCGATATAGAACATTTGGAATGGGGGGGGGGGGGGCGGTGACACCTAAATTTTAAGAAATGCTGCACCCCAGTCCCCCGCAAATAATATAAAAGAAAATCGCAGATGTAGATATACTGATCATACAGGCCCATTTTCGCAAGGGGGGGGGGGGGGGGGGGGGGGGGCTGACGCTTCTTGCCCGAATATCAACTTTTCAATTTCTGAATTAAAAAAAAAAATCGCGGTGAAAATGTACAGACTGAGGTTACATAAATAAATTACATGATAATCCGGGAATCTACTTGCCCAAATATGTGGATATTCTGGCACCTCCTCCCCGAATATGAAATGGTGGTTGCCACAATATTGTAAATATGAAAATCCTCGCCTCCTCGGGGGGGGGGGGGGGGGGGGAGGGGGTGCCAGGGGACGCATTTCGCACGAATATTAACTTTCCATTTTTTGGCGAGCGAGCAATATAAAATTCCTTCTTTTTCTTTCCTTCCCTTTTCTTTCTCCTTTTGTTTTCCTTTCCTCTCCTTTCGCTTTTCTTTATTTTTCTTTTCTATTTTCCTTCTTCTTTCTCATTTCTCCTTTTCAATTTCTCTTTCCTCTTCCCTCTGCTTCCCCCTCCTTTTTGCTGATAGCAAATCAGCGATACCGCTGATCCTCTGACGGACAAACTAAAAATACAGACCTGATGGGTTTCGTATCATATAGAGTTAAGATCAATCACACTAAAATTGAGTCCACAATCAATCATAAGTCAATGTACTATCCAAAGAACTGAGAATTTGTGATCAATTCATATCAATCGCAGCTTGGGGCCCCCTAGTACTCAGCCTTCCTATACGTATATAGTCGCAAATCATATATCGCGACGACTGTTAGGTCAGTGACTGTCAGTTATGGTAGCCAGCATGAATTTGAAATTGCTGGATATACGCCTCATTAATTATGACTACGGGGGTGTCTTGTGTAATTGTATTTTCCGTTTCACACATTTTTGCTGCGATCTGCGACAGATGTTGGGGTCTTTTTAGAGAACGGTTGAAAGACGGTTCTATGGTCAAAAAAGTAAGTTGGTTTTGCATCCTACGGGCTCCATTCTGAATACTAAATCCCAAATAATGCTCAGCGAGTCACTGCTTATGAATTTCCTAGTGGTAAAACTATTCGCATTGAAGTGGGCTGTTCTAACATTACAGAATGGGAGATGCAAAACCAATAGGATTTCATATGATTTTTGTTGTTGTTGTAGAACCATTTTAGAACCATTTACAAACACATATTTAGGTTCATTCTCCAGAAACACCGTTGTTTTCAATGAAATGGATATTTAAAAACTACCTAGCATACTAATCAAAGTATATCACACAGTAAAGAGACCCATACATGAATACAAGATATGAATATCTCTTTAAAGGGAAAGTAACCTCAGCGTATGAATTAGCTTATTTTGAATGGTGTAGTATATGCCTCTTATTTGATACATGCAATTTCATGTAAAAACACAGGATATAGATATAAATCACTATTTTCCAGCCAAGTTATCGTCTGCTAGCAATAATAAGGGGGCTGCCATTACTTTATGTGTACACGAACATATTTTTCATCCCAAGTAAAATTTCCTTCATCGTTAACTTGTAATTGATTTTTAGAGGACAAATATATATTAGATAAAGTCACATATTCTGAAATGTAAGTTTAGTTTTATATATTTTTTAAAGGTCTTAATTTGTTCATAAAAAATATACTTCATAAAAAATATACGTCAAGGACGGAGAATTGACGTCAAGGACGGAGACAATCGTAACAATACCAAAACAAAGCGAGGAATCTGCTTTACAGGATGGCTATTAGAACTCATGGGTCGTCAATTATCTAGGCCCATGGCCAATAACAATCGTAATACAATCAGAACAAAGCGACGTATCTGTTGTAAAGGTAGGCTATTATCAATGCATATGGTACCTAATGATCCGTGTCATGCACAAAATGGCAGCCTCCATGGAAAGACGTAGCAGACAATAGGTGCATCTAGAATATCACGTGGGGTTACTTGTCTTTAAGCATCATCAAGTTCTAAAATTCCCATCCAATATTCAAAAGAATACAATAATAATATTTCAAAAAATAAGGCAGGAGAATTACTATACGGGATGTTATAGGAAAAAGGTCCATATTGGAGCGAGTAAGAGCATTTTTTTTATCAACGAAGTGGGAAGACATTTCCTGAGTGTTAGCAAGAAAATAAATATTTACCGAAAAAAAGATGAAGAATACGGCTAGTAGTAATGACGACAATGATAGTAATGATGCTGATAATGATGAAGGAGAAAATGGTGGTGATGATGAAGATAATGCTAAGACAATGAAGGAGATGAAGATGGAAAATTCAATAAGTATAATAACACAAGTGCCATTAAAATTAAAGCCCTTTATACATCCTAGCTTTACAGATCAATGCACACTCAGCAAGACGCTTGCTCGGGTCTTATGTATAATAATGACAAAATCATATCAAAATGAGACTAATATCAGACGTTGCTTTAATCAGACGATTTTTCTATTCACATCGAAGTGAGAAGTATTATAGTCCAACTAAGTCATGAAAAAAGACCGAATTACTTATTCGAGGTTGTCCATGATTAATGATATCAACTTTATAAAGATTCATTAATCTTTTACTCTGATTTGTCTCAAACATTCTTGTATTTTTTTTGTTTCTTAGCTCTCCCATTGGTCAACATTACGAAGGTTTAAGTCCCTTTTTAATTCGAGAAAATTGGCAGACTCCCTGTGATTCACTTCATGGGGAGTGTGAGATATATTGTCTACGCTCTGCCGCGTTCTAATCGGAGCATGATCAGAGATTGTTAAGTGCGCGAGTGTGTGTGTGTTTGAGGGGGGAGGGGGGGGGGGGGGGGAGCGGAGGTGTAAGGAAAGGCCGAAGCTAATAAATAGGACAGTCACTGCGTATCTGGATAGTGGTTTCAGGGGGAGGGGGGGGGGCAGAACATCCAAGCCATTGTTGATAAAAAAGAAGTCTCTTTTCAGGCTCTTATGTGCCTGAGAATTTGCATAATTATAATACTTTTGATTTAATTAGTGTCATTTGGAACAGTGCAAAGAGTCATAGATATTTGTAAGCAAATAGGCCAAATGTTTGCCTTGAAGATATTTCAGATTTTATTTCAATGCATTATACAAGAGAAGCGTTCAGATCCGCTATGTGTTGGAATTTGCGACCGAGCTAGAAAAGTTTTGATTTTTCCATTAATTTATGAGATTTTAAAAGCATTTTGGTTAAAATTCTATTGAAATAGATGCTTCAAAATGATTGAAAGAGTCATTTATGTTTGTACATGTAGGGGAGAGGGCGGCATATTGCCCCCTTGCCCCGCCAAATACGCCAGTGGTCTAGTTTACTTTGGAATCTTGAATGTAGGTCAGTCACTATCAATACCAATAACATAATTTCACTCTGCATCTTCTTTATAATTATAATCTTCTCGACAATGTCTGTACACCTTCGACTCAATCTTACTGACAACCCTGACCCCCCCCCCCCACACACACACACATATTTTCACCCCAATAATCCACTGCGACATTACCGTAACCCAAATTACATCCGACGTCCATAAGAACTGACAAGAAACCAACAAAGTACTTGATACTCATTGAACCGCCCAAATTCTTGATGTAATAAACACAGCGGCCTGCATGCATCGCATCCCGTGGTGCATGTTACGCGCTGCCAATGTTAAGGTTAATGTTTATTACTTTGACTTAGGCGATGAAGCTGTAGGAGCTAAGGGAAGAGAAAGGGGGTGATACAGGGTGGATGATACATACACCAATGATTTGATCATCTCGACGAGTGATGAGAACGGAGGACATCAGATGAAGTACCAGACTGAATGATGTCTGCGATGATGTCTGCGATGATGTCTGCGATGATGTCTCGATGGTTAAAGCTTATAGCATCATCTCTGTCAGTATCTTTCTGAGTACAATCCTTGGACTATTCTGAATTTAATTTGCAGAGGTAGCACAACTGAAAAAAAAATTTAAAGAACTATCCTAAATACATTTCCATGTTTCATCATCTGGCTATAGCACTTCGGAAACAAATGAAAATGATTTGATGTTTTTAGAGGTTAGCTTCTTATATTTAGAAAATGGAAGATTATCTGTCGAGTAATCCTTTCCATCAAAGCTTTAAAGGAAGAAAGAAGCATAATCTGAACATGTTCTTCAAGTACACATAATTATGTTGAGACTTTCTCCAGGACTTACCTTTTCTTTAATAGCTAATAACCAACTGATTAAACATACCGGCACAAATCAGTGCGTTTGAACTTCAAGTTATTGTCGATAGAAAGGACATAATGGATTTTACATGGCATAACCATTATAAAGTGAAAGAAAAATGTCAACGACGCAGTCGTGCGATGATTTAAGAGAAACCTATATACTAGACGATGGTATAATATATGACATGATCTTAACGATAGGCTAATATATAGGATAGGGGGCCTCAGTTCCACGCAACGAAAGAAAATAAATGACCCGTCTAACTCCACTTGGCTGCCTAATCTTATTATTGTCTGGCGGAAAGGCACTCGGAGACGGACCTAGCTGCTCATATATTTATACGAGGATATTACCGAGCGGCGGTCATTTTATGACATATGCGTTAACTGATATTGTAATCCTCCAAAGGACATATTTTGTTTGTTTATTGAATTAATGGGTTGATTAAGGAAAGGGTAATCATTCCATTTCGGATCTCCGGAGATCGTCCCTGTCATAATCGTTAAGTTGAGGGAGGAGATTTGGTCTCATTTTGTACCAGTCTCGTATAAAGGTCCCCATCTACCGTTGCCTGACGTAAGCTGATAAGCTCTTCAGGACTTCAGTAAAATTGACTGCCAATAAAAAGGAAGTCAATACATATTATATTTCTTTCGCAAACGGCATAAATCTCACAATCCATATGGACTGTCATATTCCATGCCGTTTCTAGCCAGGCGTTGGTAAGAATATGACAGCTATGGACATCGAAATTCTGTGAAACCAAATCAAGCATGGTTGGCATGGATACAATCGTGGAAAATGTTAATCGAAGACTCCTATTTATCAGAAGATAAAGTTTGAAAACCGCGAACATGAGAAAGACTTGAAATAATGAGAAAATAGATATAGCAAGCACTCATGGCTTGGAAACATATTCCCAAACTCTCATCTTTTGTTTTTAACATTACAAAGATTGAACTTAACCATCATGATTGCTAAACTGAGGTCAAATCCAAGTCATAGGTTGGTTGACATATTCGAAGTGCATACTCCACGTACATATCAATCGTGGAACCATTTCCAACTTAGTATTAACATTGAGCGAAGAAAAAAAGAGGGACAGAAATCAAATTAACTACCAGATATCTGAAAAAATTACATTTTCATTTTAAAAAGGTCGATTTTTTTTGCTCGCACGCCCGGTAGGCCTATGCTTAGCCCCCTCAGAATTTTTGGCTCATTACGCTACTGGGTAGCACTAGCCTTGTTATGCATTACACGCCAACATTCAAAATGTTATCACCATACGCTTCTCTCATTTCCATTCAGTTATTGGAAAACTGAATTAAACATCTCATAAAATGTAGCGTTTATAAACAGCGATGTGATATGCACCGACACCAACCATCAAGTTGTTATAAGCATTGGTTTGTGGTTGAAAGCTGATGAAATAGTGTCACGTCCTCCCAATCAACACGTTGATTGATGTGTTTAAAGTGAATCTCCAAATTTCTATTACACGCCTTGAAGAAAACCTTCGTCCCCAAAGCTAATCTAATAGCACGCTCGTAATTTCTCCTGAAATTGAAAATTTCTTAAAAATTATCTTCAATTGCTTTGCCTTAATCAATTACGCTTTGTTAATCTTTAAGGGCGATTCTGTTCCTATCTTTATGATCTTACTCTTCATACTATCTTACGTCATTATCGGTCGTTTGCCTTAAACCATGATATGAACGTCAAATCGAAGATATTTGCACGAATTACCAATAGAGAGAGTTATAATAATAATAATAATAATAATAATAATAATAATAATAATAATAATAATAATACAACGATGCTTCAATAGATGCCATTGCGGCTCTGTGAGTTATTGACAAATGCTAATCATACCACAACAAAGTGTATTCGAATGTAATGGTATAAATTCGTAAATTACTTTTTGGAAGTACATGCAGAGCTTTGGCATTGTTCCAGATAAATTTTCATGAAAAACATGTTTCTGACTGACTGCGTGCGTGTGGGCGCTTGGGCGTGTGTGGGCTCGTGCGTGTGTGTGTGCGTGTGTATGGGTGTGTCTGTGTGTGTTCGTGTGAAATTAATTTCTCTCTATAGACGTGCATTTCCTTCCCCGCTCTAAACACCTTTCAGTATGTTATCTAACATACTTTTCGTCAAAATAGCATCATCAACGTAAATAAATGTTTATGACAGTTATTCTAACACCAGGGCGTTTCATGAAAGGACTTGTCAGATATTTCATCCGACAAATTTGCTCTCAGCCAATCAGATGCAAGGATTTCAGTAGCTTATAACTGTTGTCGGATAAAATATCTGACAACTTCCTTTCATGAAACGATCACCAGGCATGTCACGATTGCCTATGAAAAGAAGGATTTTTTTTTGTGATGTGATTGTGAGAATATGCGTCCAGTTACGTCAATTTCGTCTATCTGGTTGTCATTCATACCTTTAATATTAAAAATGTACTAACTTCTATATAAATATCCCTTTCAGGGCAAATAAATGCCATGTTTCCCCAAAGTCTCCTAGAATTACCAAAAACTAGAGGGATCATTATACCGTATACCTATATGAAATATGTGGGAAGGTTCCTGCTCTCTACTTTATCACATTTCCCTGGTGAATGGAAAAGGAGATGGAGATTAATCTTGACATTCATTTCGAACTCATTTAATATTTAAGTACCAACTTCAAATGTATTTACACGTGCGATACAGAGCATGGAAACGGAATATATGGTGGATTCATCAATCCCGCTTTTTGTGGATACAACCCGTGTTCACAAAACATATTTGAAATGTGGCATTTAACGTACATATATCTCTCTTAGGAATGCAATTTTCGTTGTTCAGACTAAAAGATATCAAAATTGGAAATATTTTTGATACATTGCCGTTATGATGTTCCTCCCGAAGTTAATATACAATGTTGTCACTATCAACTTATTATCATTTCATTTTTTTTCTAGCATTCAATATTTCCTTTAAGCTGAAGGTTAGATACTCAATTTCAACAATTGGCATTTACAATGTTAACAACATTGTAATGGCACAACAGTAACTTCATATACAATCCTGACCAGATGACATTCGGAGGAGGTCGCTATCAGGAGCTTCGTTTGATCTCACACCGGGAGATTAATTGTCTTGGGATGGGATTGCAGTAGTATATCCTCTAGAAGATTAAAGGTATCTTCGACAGTCAGACAATCAGACATAAGAATTACACAATTTTTGTCAGGGTGACTGCTAATGAAAATACACTAATTAAAAAGCAGAGGTATTTTCTAAAAGTGGAAGAACATCACTCAAGGAGGGGTCACTCAAAATTTTAGTTGCCGAATTCTCCAATAAAATGTACAATTAGAGGGTTTTTTACCTACTTTGTCAAATCTCATAGCATCCTGTAACTGTTTGACAACATAGCCACGATTCTCTCTAGCTGCTGGTACGTCACGGTGCCTCAGCCAAGCTTTAGAAGCAGTGAAGAGCACATTTTGCGCATGGCGTTATTTATATATTGTTTAATGTGGGCAAATGTCGTTTGACACACTGTTTCCCATTCAAAATATTCTAGCTTCGCCTCCAAAGCATATATTTCATACTTTCTCTGTTAAGTTTATTGTTTGGCTATTAATAATTCTGCACCTGTTGTATGTATAATGACGTATTTACATTGATTAGTTTTGATGTTCTCATGTGTAACGACGCAAAAGACATTAGGATCACACCAGGATGTCTTCAGAATTAATTAAATAGCTAATTAATAAAGTGGGCACAGGCGCTGTATATATTCGTTGGTTTTCATATTTTTAGTTGAAATAGATAAATGTACAATAGGTATATGAATAGTATAAAAGTATATTGACTGACGTTTACACGCGATGTGAACTTACACTGGATATTCCGCTATTCTTTTGCCAGACCGTAGGGTTCAATTAGCTGGAAATAATACACCATTTGGTGAAAACCCTATATGTTTTGACATATTTAATGTACATGTATTTCACTGGAGATATTTCACCTCGACTTGTAAATAAACATTAGCGAGGTTTCGCCTTGAAGATGTAACGACTGTACAGACTGTGAATGTATAATCTACTCACCGTTCCCCCATAGATCACATTCTTTAAAAAATAAAACACCACCAAAGCCGGCAAAATGTTACAGAGAACTCAAACAAACAAACATACAAATAAAACCAAAGGAGGTCTCAATGACATGACTTTTTGCGCCACCGTGTTTCTCATATGTTGTTGTTGTTGTTGGCTTTAACGGTGCGTTTCATTTAAAGCCAAATGGAGTGAAGGCGAAAATTTACCTCCAATAACAGAAGTGACGTAATAACACACGTCGGCTCAATGAGCTTCATTAATCTTGTCGTGTGAGATCTCCTAAAGCGAAATTAGTCTCCTTCGTCATTTCTGCATATTAACCTTTCACGGCATTATGATACAATCAAGTCACTGCTGATTTAGAAGGTATCAAAAGGAAAGCAAAATCCACATACATAAATAATAATTTGTACAATTTATAACGAGTATTCAGATCAAAGCCCTATTGATTATAAAATGCTAAGAAAAAGAGAACAACTTCAACAACTCGTGAAATAGCAAGCACACATTAGCTATTAGTTTCTTAAAGAAAATTCTCATTGCATTTGATGACCAACGTCTTTTGCTTGGATTTCATGATGAAATCAAACCCTCCCCAACCCCAGTCACTAGTGATTTTAGCCTTAAAACACTATTGGCTTTCAAGGGAGTTGATTGTTCTAACCTATATCTTTACAATGTGTTATTCCTATTCCAGACTTAAAAATATTGTATTCAACCCAACTTTGCGACGTTTATTGTCATCTTCACCTTCTGTTCGATGGCAAACTTCTAATAATAAGATAAGAAGGAAAAAAGCTACAAATTATGCTAGAACTCACATGCTATGACAGCATTTCTGCAAATGAAATCCACTTTCGTAAACATATGATGTTGCTATATGGCAGGCAGGCACCGCATCGATCTTGGGATGCCAAGAACAACTCTATTCCAAGTACGCAATTTCGAATTTTGCAGTAGTAAATTATGTCGTAAAGTCTTTACCACCGCTAACACGATACAATTCACCTTTAACATGAACATTTCTAGAGCCCTACTGTGAATCACATCATCATCCTTGAAATAATCAAGCAAACATACCTTCATGTTGGGAGCACATGATCGCTTGCTAATTAGTAATCCATTGATGCTCCCCCGGCATACACCTGTTTAATGGATGGGTAATGATGTCACATGATCAAATGCGTCAGGTACAAATAAACGCGACTGTTGATGAAGCGTGGCTGTGTCTTTGACATCTTGGCTTGTAAGATCAACAACGTCTATTAAATTGGCATTATTTTTCGTGGGTGCAACTGTGCTCTTCCAACCACATTCATAATAAAAAAATTTTTTTCGCATTTGTTGTTAATTTCACACGTAACACTAAGTTTTCTCGAGCCGTCGACGTCATTTGTATTTGTTATGTTGTCAACAATATGCCTTGGTGTCAAACAAAAGAAGGATTTGTGCAATCACCATAGGTGTCTCTTTCCTATTGCCAGATCGCTAAAAATAAAACTGAGCTTCTTTTTTTTTGTTCTATGAACATACACGTTCTTTAAAGTGTATTTTCATTTTCCCTTCCCCAAGAGCTGATGTAATGTAATTATTTCATTTTTAAATGGTATCTTTTTATAATTGCAACTTATCACCATCATTGACCATGATCACAATGACGGCTAAATCTTGAATTTGATGTTTTTTAAAACCTTTGATCATTACAGATATCCTCGCCTCCGACTTTGAAGCACAACTACACGATACTCTTTTCAAGGATTACTACATCCTCCCTTTACCAGTCGTCAATACTACAGACATACTCAATATTTCATTCGGACTATCCATTTCACAGATCATTGATGTTGTAAGTATCTCGGTGGCTCAAAATATGCACTTATTTGTCCGAAATAAGTTAATTCGAATGTAAAATTTGAGTTAAAGGCAATATCATTTTGGAATAATTATAATAACTCTAAGAAGAGTCTAAAAAAATGCATGATTTGGACCGAAAAGGTTATTAACACTAATAACTTTAGTTTTTGATTAAGTTCGTATAGTTATAAATTTATTCTGTGCATTACACTGTAGGACTATCCATTTTGGACAGGGACTTGGTATTGAACTTACGTTGGTACACTTTTAAAATAAATTATTGAGGCTCAACACATATACGGATAAAACAGTTTGTTGTTAAGAAATGCCAATTTGCATGATACATCCATGAAAATATAGAAGTATATATTTTTAGGTAACACAGTGGTTTTAAGAAGACGAAAAAGAAGAGGATTCAGAAAAAGAGGATCGAGGAGGAGGAATAAGAGAAGGGAGAAGAAGATAACAACTCAAAGGAATATGAAAATGAATGTGTTGATACAGTGCATATGAAAAAAATATGCATTAGTCATGGAGTGATGTTGATTCTGAATCTGTTCTTATTTCATTACAAATTTCAACATCCTCCATAAACTGTATTTATAGTACGGCCTGCCACACCATTCCACTTTTACCATGTACTAAGGTCCATGCTTTTACATCTTCAAGAGAGTCTGAGGGTGAGAGGAACATTGCAAACATTTTGCGGTGAACATTGGGGAGCTGCTGTTTTTCTCACCAATTAGGCCGAAAAGTTGACGTGTCGTGGCAGTGGTATCTGATCCCGCTACCGTAAATAAGATCATGATTCGATTAGTACATGAGGCATTACCGCACTGACTGTTCGAATTACATCTGGACTTAACATCAGACATTAGGAAGTGTCGACGTTATCAAATATAGAATGAAGATATCAGGTAGCGACTGAGGCTTTATCAGGAAGCGTACTTAGGATTGGATGGTTTTATTATGTTAGCTGATGTCGACCATATCTCTTTGTAAAACATGGAACAAAGTGTGGGTCCAGTTATTAAGAGGAAGAGGGACAGGTGAAAAGGGGAGGGGGAGGCACTGCCCTTACTAAGAGGATGAAATGTAAGAGATCAAGGCGATGGATTATGGGAGAGTAAAAAAGAAGTCATTTCATCTTAGAGTATTTGAATTCTTAGAAAAGTGCGTGATATAGAAAATAGTTGCAAACTTCGAAGAAAGAGTTCACACGATTCAAGAAAGTGGTTTGAAATTTTTGAATAACTTAGATTATATTCCACTGACATATCAACCAGGGGGTTGGGGTACCTGTAGTTATTCGTTATATCGTTTTATTGTCTGGAAAAGCCTTATCGGACAGGTCGATAGGATTTCAATATCCCAGTTTTTACTAGGAATAAAGAATTGACACGATTCGAAAAATGAGAGTGGGAGGTATAAATTTGAGAAGTATCTCCATATCTACCTTAGATCTTCTGCAATGTAATTCCCCGTATGGGTTGTCTCCGTTGTTATAAGCTTTATTGTTTTTAAATAATTTCATTGCACAGGTGGGACGATTTTAATTCTTCCAATTTTTAAATTCAGGGTTAGTACCAGGCCTATTGGATGGAAGGCGTGTAAATTAGGCGATCTAGAATTGTCAAAATGAGTCAGAAAGGTCAAAGCAATTGTTTATACCTAGTAGATGTATTGCCGTATCAAACACTTGTTTCCCCCTACCGAAAGTCACGCTCCACCATTCGCAGCGCAGGGCGAGGTTGGGTGGGTGTGACCCCTTTGGCCCATCCCAGGATTTAATACATAGAGGGTTAACCATTTCATTTAACTGTTTATGGCAATTCATGTGTAACAACTTCTTTACATGGAAAAGGGTTTCAATGTTGGGGTTTGTAAGGACGTTTTGTCGACTTGCTTAAAATTGCAGCATCAAACGCCTCTTTTCTATATCTGTTTGTTGTCTTGTTGTACTATACAAACTTAAAACATCAAATGAGGTTGGTAGATAGAATCAGAAGCTCGAAATCCGCTTGTCATTTTATGACATACACAATAGCTAGTCAATCGTCAATTCGGCATTCACAAAAAATATGTCCTTGAAATAAGCGGCCCACTTTCCGAGGTTCGCAACACTGGCGGTTCTAGAAATGGGCGTAGATGTAAGGATCCTCTCTGGAGACCTCGCACCACATATAGTTGCTTATAATGAGATAACCAGCGAGTCATTACTGGCAGCGCGTGTGGACGCAGCATGTCTCTAGGCTCCACTCCTGCGTCTAGAGGTCGGTCAAGGGGTATGATACAGCCAACTGTAAATGACTTTACACTTGTGCGACAGTAATGGGGCATGGTATTCACGAACTTCTGAACATGCAATGGGGCAAAATTGGAGATATGTACAGTATTTCTTTCATGATGATCTTCAAGGATGAAAGGGAGGTCGAATTAACATAAGGGTGAAGAAACGGAAGTAGAATAGTTTAATAGAAGCTTTTGTATAGACCCCCCTCCTCCGTCTTTGAGAACTTTTCAGTATATCTGATGATTTGTGTATGACTATTATGTGTTACATATTTGCCGACAATGTAACTCGTGTCAGATCATCTGATCTTTGTTTTTAAATTCTTTTTTTTTTCTAAAATATACAGAGTGTAATAAATTCCTTTCTTGCATACTTCAATAATAAATTTTAATTCATTTGTATAGTTGATTAAAGGGCTTCGTGGATACCAGCTAATTGAATTGAGATGAAACTACAGATGCGTTTAATGAATAAACATGACGGCAAATGAAACGCAGAAGGTGGTATAAATGTGGAAACAAATTTCAGTCCACCCCTCCATACGAACTGTAAGGAAGAGCAAAGACATGTAAAAACAGTTGTTAGCTGTGTGACGTGTGTTGGACGAAGCGGAAAGGTCAGTCAAACGATCGTCAAACACCTTTAATCAGATTCCATGACAGCAGGCGTGATCGGAGAAGTGGTTAACGAATTGGTCTTTGTGGAAATACAATCTCTATCGAATGGTCAGACATGAACAATGTCCCTACACGAAGGGATGAATGTGTTTAGCATTAATAGTGGTCAAAGTTAGGTCAAGCCAATAAGAGACTTTCTGCAACGTGTAAACGGTGATTTGTTAAGTGGCTAACGAATTGGTCTTTGTTCAAATCTAATATCTATTGATCGGTCAGACATGGTCCCTTGAGATTAACGATGCCCCTACTTGAAGGGATGAATGTGTTTAGCATTAATAGCGGTCAGATGTAGGTCAACCCAATAGATCTTCTGCAAAGGGTCATACAGTGATTTGAGAAGTGTCAAACCATCATGGTCAAACGAATTGGTCTTTGTCCAAATCTAATCTCGATCGATTGGTCAGACATGTTCCTTTATGACGAAAGATGCCCCTGTTCAAAGGCACGAATATCTGTAGCATTAATACTGGTCAAGGTAGGTCAATGCCAAGAGACCTTCTGCAAAGTGTTACACAGTGATTTGTGAAGTGGTTAACGAATTGGTCTTTGTCCAAATCTAATCTCTATCGATTGGTCAGACACGAACGATGTCCTTCTGCGAAGAGATGCATGAGTTTAGCATTAACGGTGGTCAAATCTAGGTCAATCAAACAGACTTTCTTCATCGAGTTCTACATGTACATTGATTTGTGAAGTGGTTTACGGAAATTTGTCCAAATCTAATCTCTATCGATCGGTAAGATTTGTTCTCTTAAGGTGAACGATGCCCTGCTCGACTGGATACAGTCATGACGAGCATTGATAATGGTCAAAGGTATAGGTCAAGCCAATGGACCTTCTTCATCACACTGTTCACCTGTGATTCGTGAAGTGGTTCACGAAATGGTCTTTGCCCATATCTAATCTATATCGATTGGTCAGATATTAACGATGTTCCTACTCGAAGGGATGAATGTGTTTAGCATCAATACTGGTCAAAAGTAGGTCATAGCCAACAGGCCTTCTGCAAAGGGTTGCAAAATGATTAAATAACGCTTTACTGCCGATGGAAATATAGGTTAATTGTAATTTTCACTGTTGAATAGAATATGGGTAAGAAATTAATGATTGATATAGCTATTGTTTTAGATCAATTGTAATATGTCTCACATGAAATTTCAGGCTTTCAACTATACGAATTATATCATGAAATATAATCGGTTTTAAGATTCCGCAGTAACACGTCAGTAAGCCAGTAAAAAGTCACATCGAATAACTTCAAGCGATATATTTCGTGAGTGTGATGGGCTACGTTGCCACAATACAGTTGAGTTTACACATATATGTAATTTAATCACACTTTAAGATTTCGTATCTGGTAAATCATCAATACTTTCTGAAGACTATTACATCAACAAGGTTGTTGATAGGTGGTTTATATGCACTAATGCGCGGCCATTTAATATGCAATCAACGACTTAATGGATAAATAATAACAATTAATGGACAGGGTGCTAACACTTCAATGTGAAAAAAACAAAACACTCAGGGTTGATGTCCTTGCAGTTATGAACTAAATTTCACAAAAATGCAGAGAATACTACATGGTGAACGAATAATTATTTGCAAGGAAAGGGTTATACGTTTTAAAATATTACCTCTACATTGAAAAAAAAAACTCTTATTAAAGGCTTTTATGCACAGCTGATTAATATAATTTAATCAATACTTGATTAATCAACAACAAAAAAGGTTCATAAAATGCATGGGTGCTTCCATTCCAAGACCCTTGTTGCAAACTATTACATTAACCTTTATTGAGTTATTGTATTTCAATTGTCAGAATCATAAATGAAATGTTTCTATGCCGGGAAAGTCTCTGACAAGCTTCGGGTCTAGTAACCATTGCAGAAGAAGCATTAATAAATTTCGGATACATTTGTCGAATGGTGTATTGCACCAGCGCTGCAACAGTAATGACATTTTAAAACAATAACTGTAAAGAAAACATTCAACAACAAGCACACGGAGGTTACTCATTTTTCCTTTTGTCATTTTCTGTTATAGGATGAAAGAAATCAAGTACTCACGTCAAAAGTTTGGGTGAAGCAGGTAGGTATCATAATACAATAATTTGTGGTTCCCATACCTTTGTGTTTCTGAACCTTTTTTCGTCTCCCTCTCTTGCTTTCTACTACAACTCCATTAAGCAACTCCTCTTGTCTTTTCCTCTTGCTTTTTCTATCAAAAGCAATCTATCGTGTGCAATTCGGTTGATTTATTTGTTTTCTTGAAATTTTAACATCTTTGGATGATAAGTTCACAATATTTCAATAATATAATTTTAAATTGATACCAAAGTATCCGGCAGTATTCAATGTTTTCTGAAAGTATCGTGCATATGGCAAGCCCTTTTAACATTTAATCCTATTTCATTATATCAAGAATTCGATTTCTTGATATCAACAATTCAATTCTTGATATCAACAATTCAATTCTTGATATCAACAATTCGATTTCTTGATATCAGGAATTCATCTTCATTTCGAACGCAAAAGATGTGCAGAAATTCATTTTGATTTCATGCTCAAAAGCTGTTCAGGAATTCATAGTTTATCGAGCTCGAATGTTGTGCAAGAATTCACAGTTCATTTTCAGCTCAACTTTTGCGTTCGAAATGGACTGTGAATTCTTGCACAACTTTCGAGCGCGAAATCAATTACTATTTATGATATCAAGAATTCATTTCTTGATATCAGGAATTCATCTTCATTTCGAACGCAAAAGATGTGCAGAAATTCATTTTGATTTCATGCTCAAAAGCTGTTCAGGAATTCATAGTTTATCGAGCTCGAATGTTGTGCAAGAATTCAGTTCATTTTCAGCTCAACTTTTGCGTTCGAAATGGACTGCGCATTCCTGCACAACTTTTATGCTGAAAATGAACTGAATTCTTGCACAAATTTCAAGCTCCATATAAGAATTAATTTCTGCACAACTTTCGAGCGCGAAATCAATTACTATTTATGATATCAAGAATTCATTTCTTGATATCAAGAAATCGAATTCTTGATATCAAGAATGGAATTCGTGATATCAAGAATTGAATTGTTGATATCAAGAATTCATTTTTTGATATCAAGAATTGAATTTGTGATATCAACAATTCATTTCTTGATATCAGGAAATGAATTCTTGATATCATGAAATGAATTCTTGATATAAAAAATTTGATTTCTTGATATCACGAAATAACTTTCTTGATATCAAGAAATACCATTGGTTAAGAACACAAAATGATTTCTTGATATCAAGAATTCGAATTCTTGATATTAAGAAATAAATTGTTGATATCACAAATTCAATTCTTGATATCAAAAATTTAATTCTTGATATCAACAATTCATTTCTTGATATCAAGAAAACATTTTGTGTTCTTAACCAATGGCAATTCTTGATATCAAAAATTCATTTCTTGATATCAAGAAATCGAATTCTTGATATCAAGAAATAAATTGTTGATATCACAAATTCAATTCTTGATATCAAAAATTTAATTCTTGATATCAACAATTCATTTCTTGATATCAAGAAAACATTTTGTGTTCTTAACCAATGGCAATTCTTGATATCAAAAATTCATTTCTTGATATCAAGAAAACATTTTGTGTTCTTAACCAATGGCAATTCTTGATATCAAAAATTCATTTCTTGATATCAAGAAATCAAATTCTTGATATCAAGAATTTAATTGTTGATATCAAGACATCGAATTCCTGATATCAAGAATTAATTCATGATATCCAGAATTCATTTCTTGATATTATGAAATAGGATTAAATGTTAAAAGGGCTTGCCATACGTGCAAATGGCTTTGAAAATATTTTCTAACGGAACCACACGCTTTGGATTACCGAATCTTCTGTGTTCATGGTCGAATCTTTAAGAAATTGTCATTGCGAAGGAAGTATAGGCTCTAAAATGTGGGAATTGAAATAAAGAAATAAAATCATGTATGTTAATGAATATCCATTCTAGTGCACATGGACTTAAAGGAATATGCACTTTACGAATGTAGATAGGTTACGATCATTCCGTTTCCCGGGCTCGCAGTATTTGCTGTATTTAGTGACATAGGTCTCTACCGTGATTCAAATAGCTCGGTGCCGTACCGTACACAGAAATTAATCATCATGGAATCAAGTGTACCTTGGTTGGCAAAGCCCCGCTTGCTGTATTGGGACGCCAGAGCAAGGCATGTTCCAAAGGGAAATTCTGTCATTTAATGCCATTTACCCAATTTGAAGTACCCACTGTTTCTAAAGAGTATTATTTTTAAAGTTTTTTTCATTCCACCGGCAATAGGGTGTAGGCTGGCTTCGTTGTATGCAGGGTACGTAAAACTGGACTTGTCACCTAGAATGGTCCTTATAACATGTACAATACTAAGCACGATAATTCTGCAGGAAAGCATAAAAGCGGATGCAAGATAGCTATGCACATGTTTATGGGAGCTCTGTTTTGTTTTTACAGTTGATTGGAATGTTAAATCAGGTAATCGAGTCTGCATGGTTGTACACGTCCCTGGCAAGGCGATGCTGATGACTTGTGTTTTATCATCCTCCTTACGCTACATAGGATCGCGTGTCGAATTCGATACCTTTGAATGTATCCGTAATGCCTCCCGCCTATGTGACATTTAGAAATAGCTTATTGTTGTCTGTCACCAGAAGACTTAATACACCTTAAAGGAAATATGTAATGAATAAGAACAGACATTAATCCCGGGTACACAAAACGTTCTCGGGACGTAAAAATAAGTTCTATAAACCTTGAACGGTTCAATGAAAATTGAACTTTCTCTTGGGCAATTCAAAATGGGTGGTATTAAAACCATGCAGGAGCAAACTGCATAGTCGAGTGGGGGAGTTTCTGACCGACCGGCCCTTTTTGTTGTTGATCGGCTCTTTTTTGTATGACCGGCTCTCTTTAACCAAAAATATTGACCGGCCCGTTGGGAAAAGTCTCCCAACTTCCCATGGCTAGTTCGCCTCTGATGCCACCTGTGCACCATTCACGTGTACAGCGCTTGCAGGACATTGACAACTATTTATTTTCATTCCAGGTGCCCAATACTCCTGGGTACAAAGTGGCAAATTCAAATTGATGTCGGGTTCTTGAGGTGAATGGGGTTTCAAGCTGCACACATGTGTAATAATTATAGTTGTATACGGAGACTGTTCACAGTTCCAAAGGGAATTGTTCCTATTACATCTGTACATAATCTCTTCTAAACCTTTCCTACATCTTCCATATACTTTGATTCCGAACTTTAACCGTGTCTTTGTTATGAACACCGCGGTATTATGGACACACATCATGCACGCGTGCCATTGTAATGCAGTTATGCGGAACATTTATTGGCCTACCGTAATAAAGATATCGAACACCACTCCAGCTATATCATGTCCTGGAATATCAACTCGAAATATTTTGAAAGCTGCAAACTCAGATCTTTGGTCTTTCTTATTTTCATCACGTTTCTTCAATTTGCATACACGTTCCACGTTACCTAAAATAAAACGTGAGTAACTCAAGCAGACGTTCTCTGAATACCCACGTGTCTCTCCGTCTCATTTTGTCCTACTCGGGTTTCAAAATCTAACGAGTTGTAAAATTTTCCTCCTACTCTCTTGTACATGATTGACGATTTATCTTTGTCAGGTACGTTTGAAAGCATTCACTTCTTATAACTTACTTCTCATTTTGTGAAATCGAGCTCAGATTCAGATTCAGATTTTTATTTCATTACACTTTCATTTTTCAAAGTACATGTATATAACAATATGTATTATGCAATCAACAATATTGACAATACAACTTAGTGCAGAAACGTTTTTGATCATTACAAGCAAAATAATTGTGAATTAAAGTTTGAGTTGTAAGAAAAAATTAACAGTAATGAAGACTACATTGTTAATTTTATGAAAATGATAATGAAAACAGAGACCAGCGTAGAAGCATAGCTTGTAGAAGCGCTGGTCCCTGGCAAAAAATAAATCATGAATACAGCACATAAAAAACTAGTCTGGGCAACCATGCATAAAATTCCCAATAAAAGGGAAAAAGAAGAAGACAGATACATGGCCATGGAAAGCAAACAAAATCATAAGCATAACACACTTTCCATCGAAGAGAAAGCATTGAGAAATAATAAAGCTGGGAATAGTAACAATGGAAAGGATTAAATTTTACAAAAGACAGAAGGACAAAGTGACAGAGGGCGAGGAAGGGGGGGGGGGGGGGGTGTGGAGGGGCAGGATCTGGAAGGTTTCATTTAATCTATAGATTTTTCTACACAGGTAAACAAGAATCACCATTGAGGGATCAACGTTCATGAAAAGCAATAAGTGATTTTCTCAATTTACGTTTGAGTGTACTTAATCTTATACTGTCTCGTATATTTAAAGGGAGTGAATTCCAAAATTTAGGAGCTGTATATGAAAAAGTATTCTGGGTTAATGCTGTACGAGTTCTTGGCAAGTGATATAGATTGATTTGTCTGGTGGGGTAATGATGGATCTCATTATTTGCTGTAAATATTATTATTATTATTATTATTGAAGACAGTTGGCAATTCATGATTATGATACTGAAACATAAGTACAGCAAGATTGAGGCGGTAAATATCATAAATTTTTAGTACATTATTAGAGTGAAAAAGACCATCAGTGTGGTGGCGATAATTAACATTTCAATGTACGCCTATATTTATGTATAGGCTACAAAAGCTCCATCAGTTCCTAACACGCTGTTTGCTTCAATCATTACTACCCTTTCTCATAATAGGTACACTTTTCGCCCCCCCCCCCCCCAAAAAAAAAAAAAAAAAAAATGCCTTTTGGGGTCAATGCTGCCCTATCAAAAACATGAATCAACGCCGTAATTCATGTAATGTGGAGAAATTGACAACCCATTTGTTGACAGGTTTATTGCAAAATTGCCTTTGATCAGCATGTATCTTTGCTATGGAAAGATTAACAAAACTATAGAAAGAACAGGAAAACTTGCACGTTTATTCTCATGCCGACACAACAAAAAGCCGAAGTGAGCTGCGCCAACGTGATGATACTGTCACGGTATGGGCTGGACTGGGGGATGATGACACGGTATTCTGACTATCCAGTGCCTCAGGACTCACCCAACAAACAGCACCATACCAGTGAAGTCAAGATATGCTCACAACCCACTCGTCTGTGGTGAATTGCTTCTTAATCCCCCATCGATGAAATAATCAATCTAATCCAAGACATGAAGTAGTTGACCCCAACCATAACCCCCTCCCTACACTCGCAAAGAAGAGGATCTTGGGTATTTGATTCTAGTTCGTCGTGACTTGGCCGTGAACCAGAATAGCCTGGTGGTTAAGTCGCTGCCCGGCAAGCAGTAGATGACAGGTTCGAATCCCGCTGGTTCCAATTTTTTCTGACTTGTGTTTTTCATTACAGATCGAGCATACGATCTTTAACACTGGGAGTAATATGCCGAAAGATTTGTTTACAAATTAAAAATTCCTCCCCAGTCAAGCTTCTTCGTTTACTAAGGAAAATAGTTATACATAATTATACAGCCCTTGCGTACGTGCATGAATCCGATGATCGGGTAAGGGTAATATCTATAAATCAATTAGAGAAAAAAGTATTTAGCGCAATATGAATCTAAATTATTGTTATTATTATTATTATTACTATCGAAATAAAGTCTTCGTCAAATGGATGATCCTTTTATTAAATGAGTTGACTGTATAACAATTGCATCGTGCTTTGACAAGATTGTATATCGATACACTAATTTACTGTTGTGTTCCTGTCAATGTTTCAAGCAATGGACTGACTATCGTCTTCAATGGGACCCAGCTGACTACGGAGGAATCACGAAGATTAAAGTGCCAAACGAATGCCTATGGATACCTGATATTCTACTTTATAACAAGTAAGTTTCCATTAACCACGACATTCCGGGATATTCAAAAGTCACGGAGACAGCCGTTATCGGAGTACAATAGATGTTCTCTGGAAACGAGAAAATACCCTCATCGGTTAACAAGCCTGACTTTTGAGTCACACTGCTCAGGGGCCTGGGAGCCGGGGGTGCGGGGGATGCTGCAGCACCCCCTGCAATTTGTTTTTTCTTTACTTGTTTTTTTTTTTTGCTTGTCAGAGAATTTTGGACAGAAAAAGAGACACTCAAATGCTGAGGACCTTTTTTTTTGTTGTTGTTGCTTGTCAGTGGCGGATCTACAGGGAAGGGGGGGGGGGGGGTTTGGGGGTTTAACCCCCCCCCCCCCCGGGCTGCCAAGTAAAAATTTAATGTGCATAGAAAAACGCCATCATGATATGTCCAAACCCACACAGTACGTTTCTACAGCACAGGACTGCTTTTTATGGTCTCCATTGCGTTAGAAGATGCCAGGAAAACATCACTTACGGGGGTTCAAAATAGCTGGAAAAAAATCGGCTCGCCGCTACGCGGCTCGCGGACATCGCCGCTTTGCGGCTTGTGGACGATGCAGGGGGGCACTTCCGGCCCGTGGCCCCCTTTTGAAGAAAAGTATGCATTGTGACCATAGACGACCCGCCATTTTCTCGACTGCCCCCCCCTTTTTAGAATGAAGACCTTTTTTTTTTTTTTTTTTTTTGCTTGTCAGAGAATTATGGAGGGAAACTGGAACCCCCATACCCCCCCCCCCCCCCTGAGCGAATGTTGCAGGTCTGGCGAAATTTTTTTTTGTCGACACCCCCTCCCGAAAACCTCTCTATTACTCAGTCTAACAACCAGCTACCGACCAGAGGATGTCGGAAGTCGACAAGTGAACTTTTAATTAAATTGTGACTGGGCAGAGATATGTAGCGGCAGAATGTCATCATGGCAAATAATTATTTCATGTTTCTGAATGTCTTTTAGTACCTATGTGCTGATATTTCTCTTCTTTCTTTTTTATTCCCCAGTGCTGATGGCGCCTTTGACATCCAATCTGCTTCATGGGCTGGAATCGAGTACACCGGCCTGGTCACATGGTGGCCTCCAGCGGTATACAAAAGTTCCTGTCAGATAAACGTTGCCTACTACCCATTTGACGAACAGCACTGTATTCTGAAGTTCGGGTCCTGGACCTACGATGGAGTTGTCATGGACCTGACGCCAGTCTCAGAAAAAGCAGAAATACGGGACTATTGGGACAACGGCGAGTGGCAAATAATCGAAACACCCGGAGTAAGACACGAGGTTACCTACCCTTGCTGCGAAGAAACCTACGTTGATATCACATACACAATAACGTTGCGAAGGAAACCATTGTATTATTTTGCTTACATTTTGGTACCGTGTGGTCTCATATCATTCAACACAGTTCTCGTATTCTATCTGCCACCCGATATCAGCGAGAAGATGGCCTTGTGTATGTCAGTGCTGTTGTCCATGACTGTCTTCCTTTTGCTCATCACGGCCCAGATCCCGGCCAATGCGAACCACTTTCCGCTCATCGTGAAATACCTTCTTTTCACCATGCTCATCGTATCTTCGTCGATTGTTCTAACGGTATTCGTGCTCAATGTCCGGTTTAGGTCACCGGAAACGCACAAAATGCCTAGATGGGTACGTCGGTTATTCATTGATATAATACCCGGGTTTCTTGGCATGAGTCGACCAGTAGAATACAGTAAACGATATCGCCATGTTGGCATTAATCTAACAAGAGACGCTATGGCCAACGGCGCGGTGGACTCGAAAAGGCTGGTCATGGAAAATAAAGGAAATAGCTATTCTGTGCGAATGCGACGAGAGGTTGACGCTCAGATGGACAATGATGACTCAGATGATGAAACACCGGGTAACTACATATTGTAAAGCCCGAGGCGTTATTTCACTAGCGCCAATTACGCCAGTTAATATTGAACAATTCCATAGACTGTATGGTACAGTAAACAATTAGCAATAATATAGGCCCTTACAGATAATGATGGCTTCGCCCGAGTTGTCACACAAAATATGCTATATGCACTCATTGGTTTGTGTAGATTGTTACGCCATTGTTCCGTCGAAAGTCGATTTTCGGACAAACCCGAAACTTTGAGCTTGACCATCGTACCGGTTGCACACGAGGTGTAATAATAATTGCGTCATTCAAGAAGATTCACAGGCATAAAAATGAACAATACTGGTCCAGGAGCAGTCTCTAGCCACATACGCAATCCCTCGAAGCAGGCCGCGATGACCTAGCGCAAGGTTTCGGATTTGCCTGAAAATAGACTTCAACGGAACACTGGCACAACAATCTACACAAACAAATGAGTGCTTACAAGACACTTTGGGACAACTCGGTTTCAACCGTCAGTCTATGTTGGGGCCTATCGTTCACTGTTAACTGTGGAATTAATTCTACTGAATTGAGCAGTCAATTGGCATAATTGGCGGTAGTGGAAAAGCACCTCTTTTGCAATGGTCTCAATACATCAGGGCCCTGTTTCATAAAACTTGTTCTGAATAACAAAGGTCAAAGTTCTTTGAAAAATTTGCTCTCAGCCAATCAGATGCAAATAATTCAGTAGCTTAAAACAGTTACTGCAACTTGTTATTGATAAAAAGTGTTATGAAACAGGGCACAGAAGAGTATAACACAATAGTGCCATACTTCACCGTAACGTTTCGCTTTGTAAATGTTTGTTCATGCCTGGACAAGAAAACAACAACCAACCATAAAGATCAACCAACATGAAACCCCGTCTATGATGGTTTAACGGCAGGATATTAATTTGGCCCAGGGATATAACTTTGTGTTTCATTAAAGGGTGACACAACGTGTGAAAATATAATATTTAACTAAACTTAAGGGCCCTGTTTGATTGAATTAAATGGAATCCATTTTCATGTGTCAACAAAAAATTAATACATCACCCATAGTTGAACACAATTTTGCACGACGTATCATTGGTAAACAATATTAATCAATTTACAGAGTTGCATGAAAAGGTATAATTTTATTTTCATTGGTTTCATCAGAACATTCAAATAGGGTCAGATTTGTTACAATTAATGAACTTTAATCATTGTATCTGAGGTTGGGAGGAACGTTATTTGTATCTTTAGAATGTGATACGATATTAAATATAATTATGTATGTTTGTATCGGCGTTCTAAGCCAGGGTAGAAACATTTTTTCAACCTTTGCAAATATTCATCATGGATGGAAGCAATTGGGAACTTTGGTGTAGCTACGCATCTTTATTCTCACATTTTGATTTCACTTTTATCCCTTATAGGTACGAGTAACTACAGACGTGGTCAGTATCTCCCGTTGATGACATCGGTTGAGCAGGAGGAGAACGAAGCTATGGTCATCCACAAAGCTGTCGAAGAAATCATGTATCTTACATGGAGATGTGCGAGTGACGAGGATAGCAACAGGGTATGTCCAGGGGCGGATCCAGAATTTTGTAAAAGGGCTGGCGGACACAATTCTGACAAAAAATAAATTTCAGACAAGCGAAAACAAAGTTATCACAATTAACAGGTGTCTTTTTGGTCGGAATTTTTGAAAGAGATGGTTTCTCTTTGGTATACTTTAAGGTATATAAGGGCACAGGTTGGTTGTTGCCCCCTTATTCTATGAAATCTATGTTATTTCCAATTTCCTCATCACCATTAGACAGGAAAACGTTGTCTACAATATTACAATTACAATTATTATTATTACATTACTCGTAAAAGTCATTTAAAGCATCAATTATTACATCTTATGGTATACATCAAAATATGTTTCTCTTTTGTTTCCGTTATTAACCATGTAGAAAAAGGAGGACTGGAAATTCGTTGCCATGGTTATCGATCGTATCTTCCTCATCATCTACATTTGTGGTATCTTCGTTGGCAATGTCGTCATCATCTTTCAGGCACCATTGGCCACTGATTTCTTCCAAGAACTTTTCTGTTGCTACGAGGACTGGGCCATGAATGGACTGCCCTTAAACTACACCCCACCTACTATAATCGAGTAGTCAGCAAACTCCACGACCACTTTCTAGGTCAACAAATTTTCCAACGTGTTATACTTTTGACAATTAAAAGGAACAGAGGGTATAGTTTTGTTGCCATACTATTGTATCCTGTCAAATTGGTCTCTAAATAGACAAGATCGGGTGAAAAATGGTATATACAGAGCCCCAGAGTCTACTAGCAAGACGAATCTTATACGACAGTTGACTAAAATGACCAATCTTCATAGGATATGGGAGCTAAATGGGTGTATCCATCTGCAATACGGCAACGTTGGGAATGTAGAAACTTTTAAGGCACACTCTGGCTCATGTATTCATTCAGCGATGACATCAATTTGCTCACGATCAGCACATGTGATTTTGTCTAAAACGCTTTTCTAGATGAACTGAACGTTGATGGTGACAACGGGACTTCCTTCGGTCATCCATTGAGGAGCATAATATCTTGGCATGTCAAGTTTTAAATTATATACTCTTACCATTGTGATAGAATAAGGAAGCTGGATTTGTCAGTTTCGATGTTCAAATCATAATTACACTACTACCCTGTCCTATCGCATAAGTTGCAAAATGGCTTAACTAAATTTATAAATTAAGCGTCACATGGCCACAGCTTCTTTTTCCTTGAAACAGACTACATTTTGTTTTACGCTCTAACCTAGAGATACAACTCTGTCGGCGTGCATGGTTAAGAAAAAAACTTATATTAGTCTACATTGGTAAATTGTAAGTTTTTGTGTTCCGAATCATGGGCACATTTTGTCAGGAATGTATTGGAGTTGGATTTATTTGGGTCCATTCATACAAAAAGATACACAAATCCGTAGAATCAATTGCGTTAATATGTATTTTGTTGCGCTTTTTAAAGCTATATATATTTTAATGAAGTGTTACTTAGAATGCATAGGAAATGTTTAGGATTCGTTCTGAGTTATTACGATGAAATAAATTTGGAGTGATATATCAAAACGTGAGGAGAATTCTCCAATCAAGTAGAAAAATATAAATCAAATTCATTTTATCTATCAGAAAATGAACATTCGTAACAAAGTTATAATTATTGTGTAGCACAATTATATTGAGTAACAGTTATGCAGAGAGATAAACTGATAAACGTTAGGTTGTGGTTGCAAATGTAAATCTGAGTGTACTACAGGATGAATTTAATTTTGGATGGCCTTTCAAGATCAAAAAGGTTATTTAAAAACAAATTCCTATACAATTAGTACACTTTAAATCAAGTTGAGTAAAATTTTACCCATACTCCCAGTATTGGGTAAAAAGGGAACATGCATATTTGCTGGGTAAAAATGTGACCCAATATACATGATATTGGATAATATGCACCCAATGTTAGGCAAAGTTTACGCAACAAACATTTTTGTTCTCTTGTTACCTGCTGTTGTCCGTCTCGACTTTGGCAATGCCCTTCTGTTCAATTTACCCCAAAATCTGTTGTCTAAGCTCCAGAAGCTTCCAAATGCTGAGGCTCGAATTGTTACTCTGTCCACCAAGCGTACCCATATTTCCCATGTTTTGCAGTCGCTGCACTGGCTCCCTGTCAAACATCGCATTATTTTCAAAATGTTGTTCTGCTCCCCAACACAATACCTCTTGAATTCAAAATTACACCCCCGCGAGATCTTTACGCTCATCACTTCCAGTTCTCTTGTGATCCCTAAAGTCGCAAAATCTTGGGGGAAAGATCATTAATTTTGCTCACGCGTGTCTTAAATTATGGAATAGCCTTCCTGAAGACATCAAAAAATGTATAACATCTGATTCTTTTAAAATCATGTAAACACATTTCTGTTTAATTCTTAATTAATTTCTACATGCGCCTTGAGCACTCCACATAGTGGGTTTGGCGCTATATAGGTTACAATTATTATTATTATTATTATCATTATCATTATTCTTATTACCCAGCATTGCGTAAAATTAAACCAAGCATTTTTAGACTGTGTACGTTGAAAACGCAAACGCAAAACGAATTTGAAGCTATGGGTCATCATATAATTGTATTTGTCATTATGTAAGTATCGACTATGCTTTGCTTTTCAATTATGTCACTTTGACCTGGCGTCTTTCAGAAGCCATTTGTATTACTCCCACAATGATTGCTAGTAGGACTTAGCCTTCTTATGCGTGCATTGCAAAATGATGATAACTTACATATACATACAAGTGTGCTTTATTTAGCTAGGATGTGAGATATCTATACTTAATCGTTACTTGAATCATTAAAGAAATTGATTCCTTGGCAGCGTGAAAGACGATAGTAACTGAAATATCATGTACTATGTTCAGTATAGCTTGCTAAGGATTTACATAATTGTCGTACCAGGGTTTAAAACCAATGAACTTTGTTTCGCCAAGCAAGTTTTTAATCACCTCGACCCTGACTCCTCTACATGCACATGTCATGTCATGGATGGTAATAACTATTTCATGTTGAATTTGTAGCACTTTAACAGTAATAAGTTACTGATGAAAGCCATTATATAAATTGATAAAAGTCTCATAGGTATAAGTAGCAGTGAGTACTAAAAAGAGGTCTGATACTGCAGTAGTGCAATAATTGATATTTTAAATTTACACCATGGACAATTTCGGCTATGTGTTGATCTTGTCGTAAGGGAAACATTCATAAAGATATTTTGTAGCAAATAAGATATATTTTCTTGACAGTATATCGGTGAGATATATTGTACAAGAAATGTTTCCATAACAAACAATACAATGTAATGACATCGTATGTTAGAGATTAATAAGAGCCCTTTTTAGAGGTTAAAGGTTAAAGTGAGGCTATACTGAATATTCCGCTACCGATATCATCTCAGTCTTGACGTCCTTCATACATGTATATAGAGTAATATTTCCTTTCTTAGATTTTGATATAAAAACAAATTGTTCATTCATATTTTGTATGATATTACTGAGTACATTACACTTTATTAATGCTGCGTTAAAGTATAGCTTTGTGATTTCCGATACCGCAACCTTAGTATTTCTAAATTTCATTGAAATAATGACATGACAAAATTTTGAGACTTTTTCCAAGTCAAGTTTTACCACAAAAGGCAATAAATGAGCACTGATTCATTACTACTTACATAACTGGCAAGGCTTGCCCTTTAGTATTCGTACCTCATACTTATATGGAATACCATGGAGCATTTTTTTTGTAGGACTGATGAAAATATATTCTCCACCCTAAAGAGCTTCTAGATGTAGGGTAGAGTTACCAAACTACGTTTAACCAAACATCTTTGATTCATTTTCAGACAGACCTATGCTATTTCTTGCCATTATAGACAGTGTTAACGAATTCATCTTATTTTATTAATTGTATGAGAAATATTTAGTGACAAGTTTTTGAAAGACCGATATGACATATGCCTCAGTTTCTTTTATTCAATATCATAAAAATTATCCAATTTCATTTCATTCTAAAAAAAGGTCTATTTATTCAGTCCATTAAATTCAATCAATTCAAATCGATTACTGGATACTTCAAAGTGTTCTATTATATAAGCGACATATTCTTATTATTGTTTAGGTTTCTATTTATACTTGGGTCAATCATATTGATATTGAAAACCTTCTTATTTGTTACTTTGCAATAAAACATGTTTATTCCTTTGTATCTATCTGCAAGTTTTAATCTTGTGGTACGTATGGCTTTATTTTAAAGTTCGAATTCTACTTATATTTGGTTTCATAATGAACAGCGTAATATGAAAGATTCTGAAAGATGGACTCATCTAATGTACATCACATTAATTTACTTTCCGATGGGAAATTTATGTTTTGATAATCTTCCTTCCTGTGACAAACTAATGGCAAGCACATGAATAATTAATTGGCAGTCGCGTCAGTGGAGCAGGGCGGGGGAGGGAGAACGGAGGATATGAGAAAAAGCAAGCAAATTATATGAAATAAAAAATTAGTTTTAAGAAACTGGAAAAGATGATGGAATCAGGAAGAGAGATGAGAAGGGGAGGGGGAAAGAGAGAGAGAGAGAGAGAGAAAGAAAGAGAGAGAGAGAGGAGGAAAGAGAGAGAGAGAGAGAGAGAGAGATAAGACTTAGAGAGAAAAATAGCCAAAGAAATAGAGAGAAGATGTGATTGAGAGAGAGAAAAAATGCACATAATATGTCGACTGTTAAGAATGTGTGTGGGTGGATAGGCGCGAGGAAACCTCTGGGGGAGAGAGTAAGACAGAGAGTGAAATATAAAGTGTGTAGGGGAATGTAAATTTAACTCTGAGATAAATGAGACACTTGTAGAAACAATTGAACCGAAAACAGAAAAGGGAATCGCAGATAATATTGAATTGCTCTGAAGAGATAAAGCTGTATAAGGCAATACATTCTCGTACCAACGGTACAATAATGAGCTAGTCTTATCTATTCAGTCTTAGTACCAACTATCTTTATACCGAGATCAGTCAAAAGTTCTCGGATGCGGAACGAGTGGGCATTATAACCGGCGCTAGAGCACGCAGACAACATGTCAAAATCCAAATTAATAAATTGACATACATTATTATCCTGATTTGTTAAGATTATCAAAAGCAAATTTATATCGCGGTCTTGTATTTTAAGTAATTTCATAGCCCCTATTTGATTGTTACTTCGAACAGAGAATATTTTGTATTCGGTTAAATTTGATATGAAATCAAAGCAAGGAAAAAAAAATCGGATTAATTCCTTGCGATGGGTTGCTTTCATGACATGTACGAGTTTTAAGTTGGCGCTAGACTGATATCAAATTCAATCGGTAACATCTAATGTGAAAAATATGATATTCGGTTTCATGATAAGAAACAGCTTTTTTCGCTATTACCGAGGTATTTTAGCAAACTTTCACCTTGTGCCTTTAAAATATTTTTTTAATGTGAGGCAGTTCTAATAAAGGAAAAGAACATTCTCACGAATAAACACGAAAGTCTGCTGAAAACTCAACAACTGAAAAAAAAAAACACTCTTCAAAGATGTGAAATGAACACAATGGTGCGACATCAAATGATATATTTGGCGCCACCTAGTGACATAAACCATACAGCCGTGGTTTCAAGTTTGATGACATATTAGAAGCTGTGCAACATCAATATACTTGATCGATGTTGTCGATCGTTAAATATATTAATGGGTCATTAGCGAATCGCTAATAACCCATTATAGCGAACTAGAATGATCGATTAGTAGACTGACGTGCCTGCTGAGTATACGGACAAGAAGACGTCACTAGTATTCACAATTAAACACAGATACAAGATTTCAGAAGGCACTAAGCATGTATTTGAAGGTTAAGATTGATCTCGCCCCCCCCTTCCGACAACTTTTTTTTTTTTTAATATTTTGATTGTACGGACCTGGGGGTGTTTGATAAAGCTGTTCGTAAAGTTACCCATGACTTTACAAACGACTTGAATATGAAGTGCCAGATAGGATGCCCAAAGTTTTTCCTGGTGTTTTAACAAAGTGTGACTGTATTTCCAATTACCTCAATTAAAAAATGGCAAAAAATATACTTTGCATTAAAAATCTTTGTTATAATAGGAATGTTAATCTACATCTGCACAGTTCAACTTTAGTTGATGCAGTTAAAGACGATTGAGCATCCCATTTGGCTTGTCATATATAAGTCATTCGTAGAGTCGTGCGTAACTTTACGAACAGCTTTATGAAACACCCCCTGGTGGGAACCATCTGGAAAATGAAAAGCCGTTCAGAGCGAAAGCCTAAGAACATTTCAAGATATTTTGCATGGAAATGCAAAAGATATCCACAATTCAAACAATATAGATCTTTAAAAAAAAAACAACTAAGATTTTTTTTAAAATCCATTTTGTTTACTATATGTATATATAGACAGCTCTGGGGAACTTTGATTGAGCTACGCAACGTTATTCTCGCATTTCTTTCACATTGTATTTATTTCCACGAGATTTGCCAAAGCTGTTGTATAATTTTATTTCTTTACAATTGTTAATAATTATTCTAATGTATACATGTATCTCAAAGCATTCGCTTGGATCCAGCTGAGGCACGCGGCTTGTCTTTGTTCAAAACTCACCTGCCCCCGACAAAGGAATTAATTAATAAGGTTGAAGATTTGTCAAATCTGTCGGTCAATTGAATCTGGTGTCGCCGAAACCACTAACCCTTCTCCGTGGTCTAGTGGTTAAGGCATTGGCGTTCTAAGCCAACGACCCGGGTTCGATTCCCGGCGGAGACATTTTTTCAGCCTTTGCAAAAATTTCAAAAAGGGAGGACAGCTCTGGGGAAAAAAATGATTGAGCTACGCAACGTTATTCTCGCATTTCTTTCACATTGTATTTATTTCCACGAGATTTGCCAAAGCTGTTGTATATGTTATTTCCTTACAATTATATATATATATATATTACTCACGGGTACATTAAGTCGACACCTAACAATGCAGTTTATTCCGTCATAATAGCGACCCCTACATTAGGTCGACAGTTGAACAAAGAAAAAGAACAAAAACTGTCCTCCTAATGTACCCATTAGTCGTTTATATATATATATATATATATATATATATATATATATATATATATATATATATATATATATATATACAATTCCAAAGCTGTTGTATATGTTATTTCCTTACCATAATATATATATCACTGGATGGTACGTTAGCGGGACAGTGAACAATGAGGTTTATTCCGTCACAATACATTGCTGTACATTAGCAGGACACTCGCGGACATTTAGCAGTACATTCAGACAATGCTCCTAACAAAGCACTGTCCTGCTAAGGTACCATATAGAGTTATCTATATATATATATTTATATTTATATATAAGGAAGCTTTCTCCCTTTTTGCGCTTCTCCTCTTCCGTTTTCTTTTTCTCTTCTTTTATGACGCTTTATTATGCCCCTCTCTCTTTCTCTCTCTCGTTCTCCTCTCCTTCCTGATCTCTACCATGGTTGCGCTGGTATCCATGGAGCTTTTGCATTTTGGGGTTTGTTTGTTTTGCGCTTCACGCTCTTTTGTGTACCTATCTAATAAAGTAGGCATACATCATTTCGAATCTTTTCTTCTACGGACTTTTCATTCCTATACATATATATATATTGTAAGGAAATAACATATACAACAACTTTGGCAAATCTCGTGTTAATAAATACAATGTGAAAGAAATGAGAGAATAATGTTGCGTAACTTAAATCAAAGTTCCCCAGAGCTGTCCTCCCTTTTTGAAATTGCAAAGGCTGAAAAAATGTCTCCGCCGGGAATCGCCGGGAATATATATATATATATATATATATTCAGAATATAAATACACAACATCTGGTGTCCAGGGAAACCTATGTTAATTATGCAAATTTATGCATGAAATCAAAATTTTGCTATAAATCATTAAATAAAGCTCAAAATATGCTAATTTTTAGTCTAGACACTCTTTCCACTATTCTTAGCAAATATACTTGAAACAAATTCGGTATCAAAATTGATTTCTTATGTATTTTATTGTATTTAAAATTTCTTATGTATTTCTTTGTTTTTTTACCTTTTGTTTTTTATTGTTTTTTAGATGAAATTTGTCGGGGACACTTTCGCGAACATAAACAGCCTAAAATAAATTAATTTCAATCAGCAAATGTAAAAATATTCATAGATTTCTAAATTTTGGCTGAAAACACATTTTGTATTGAAATTATACATGAAATCACGTTTTTGAGCAATTTTCGGTCTGACGTGCAAGTACGAAATGTTGCGTAACTTCGGAACCGCATGCCCGGACATCGCGAATTTGGTCTCAAAAGATGCGTGAGATTCGAAAGAAAAAAGTCACGAAACGCCGCGGCGACTGCTTTGCGCGTTGCGGACATATCGCGAGAAACGTCTGGGGGGGGGGGGGGTGGATTCAACCCCTGGCCCTTTTAGGGTTAAGCCCTGTCAGGAAAAAACAGCACCTGGTTGAGCATGTTGAGATATATATAACCAAAGAAATATCACGGTTTTGGAGTGTTTACTTCTCAGTTTGTCATTGTTAGAAGACTCCTTTCTCCACGTCCCATTTTTCCCTCGTACACACTACCTACATCATTTATACACATACCTATCCATCTCTCAGCTCTTCATGTTTGTTTGTCTGACTATCAGTCTTTTATTTCAGCTCCTCTATATTAAGAGTTCTTTCTTCAGCAATGCTATCTCTTGTCAGCCGACGGCTACACCCTCTCCACAGGGGTTCTCTGGCGTAGCCAAAGGAGTTGGATTGGCAGAAATATGTGAAGCTACAATAAAGCTCCCCATCTCCTCTCCATTTAAGAACACACCAATCTGAACATGTTTCGGTAATTTTGAAAGTTTGTTGGTGCATATGAACATCTGTCGATGTACATTATGTGTGTACATACATGCACTATCATTTTCTTTTGTAATCAAATTTTGCGTTGACAAGCAGCATCCTCCCTTCTCCATCCCTCTTTCAGCATGGTGAAAGTGGCTTTGAACATAAAGTTCAAGCTCAGAACCACACAGTAGGAGCTCAAAAGACAAACGCGCGTAATAATTAGGTCTCTCTGCATGTCGTATAATTGCCTTTGACTCACGCAGAGAAAATAATGAGGCGAAGGATATATGGTGTCAAGACACTCATTACCAGGAGTGCCAGAAGAAAGAAAATAGACAATGGTATGAATAAATGTTCTACTTAACTCACTATAAATCCCAAATTTGAAGCATGAGACATTCTGCTATGTCAATTTGACTTCCTAGAGTATTATTACGCGAGAGCAATCATGGAAATGTTGGGTACGGGGGAACGACCGAATAATACAGCCATAGCGATTAATAAATGTCAATGACTATGAAGTCATCCAGGCATTAATCTGTAAGAAACTATTGGTTTGGCGATGATACCCGAAGATTGCTGTGTGTAATTGTGTCACTGATCCCCTGACTGGTTGAACCCTCCATGTTTCAAGTACATTCTATCAAATGTTAAAGAAAAACAACAACAATAACAATATTCTATATGACAGAGAATAATCTTTGTGTTAAAGAGTTATAAAAAACATGATAATAATAAGTGCAAATTATAAAGACCAGAAGTGAATGAAAAGACATCATCAGTGTCAAAAGCTCAATTATTTGTTTACAGTTTTAAACATTTTATACAGATACATAAATAACAACATCATGTCGGAAAAAATGTTCAACATATTTGAGAAATCAGTTATTGTGCGGAATTATCATTATTTTGTCGAATTGGTGACTTTCTACTTCGAAAAATAACACACTTTTACAATTCTTTATCGCAATTTTTGTCTGACTCCTAAATCAAACCACAAAAGATTTTACTTACCTGTTTTGCATAAATAGCTTGATGTATTCCACCTACTTGGAACTCGAAATTTACAAAGCTATAGAAAGGCAAAACCATACTCTATTATCATAATTCGAGAAACTATCATTCTATACGAGAATATTTCCAAATATCTTCAAAGGCCTCTTTAAATCTTTTCCACTTTGGCCGACTTTTGGAAGATGCAACGGACTGCTAATAGTCGAATGTTGTCATACAATGTATGTCTTTGCAATATCCGAAATTATTTGGCGCGATACAGTGCTATAGCGATTCAGTTCTGGGCAAATTTTAGTTAATGTATTTACACACTAGTGTAAATGTCGCATTATTTTACCAACATAGCAGCACCGTAAAAGAATCTAACTGGCAGCCAGATAACCTCTCTGATATCATTTTAGCAGGGAGTATATACAGTAGAAGTGGAGAGTGTAGGTAAAAACACCGAGGGGAAACTTGCATAATCGGGTAGGGGGCACCGGTCTTACTCGATTAATTTAATGCGAAGTAATGAGGCTACCAATTAGGGCGAGGGTTTGGGAGGGGGTCCTTTCATCGTGTTTTCTTTCCTCTCCTTTTCCCCTCTTTTCTATTCCTATTTGCCATTCCAGGGGGGGGGGGGGGAGGAGAGGTACTATTGCTCCTTTATCTAGGCTACTGAGTACATACGTGTCGATTAATCCTAAAATTCTACTGTCAATGTTGCTTGCCTGTATCTCCCAAGTCCGTAATCCCCCACCATCTTGACAGAGACACGCAGGGAGATCGCTACAGGGGGCGAGGCAGTGATCAGTCGACGCAGCGATGGCTGTTGGTATAAATGATCTTATAATGTACCCGATGACAATATAATTAGTATGGAATAGACGAATGCAGAGGAAAGGGTTGTGATAGAGAGAAAGAGAAAGAGAAATATATGCACAGACTTTTTTTTGTCTTCTCATAATTTTGTATTCCTTGATTCAGATATTCAAAATGAATATTACAAATTAAGCATTGATTACACAATATAATTCAACATGGCAATAAACAATACAAATAATATAATTCCATAACATGCCATTCATAAATAAACAACAACAGTACAGTTAACTGAACGAGGTATGGATTAAAATCATAGGTGACGAATTAAAGTATATAGGGCAATTGTAACAATGAATATATATTTTTAAGCCGTTTGTAATATTATCGTGTATGTGCTCCTTCCGTCCAACATTCAAAATAAGTCCATATTATTATATGTAGACTTAACTTATTTCGAGCTATTGCTTTTTTAATTCATTATCTTTGCACACACACACACACACACATGTAGATTATATATATAAATATATAGAGGCAACAAAATAAGTACACCTGCAGACGTAGCTGTTGGTACCACGCTTTTAATAAGCTTTCGGGCACTTAGCCCTTCTTCGGATCTACACTACCCCACCATGTTAAAGCCAATTGTTGCTATTATATAATATATATATATATATATATATATATATATATATACATACAAATATATATATTTATCTCTTAATGGGCTCTTTTTTTCATGAATTCTGTAATCTGATTGGTCAATTTGTCCAAGAGATAATTCTGTATTCTTGACCAATAAGTTATATGTGTACACTTTAAGGGATAAAACCGTTGCACCCTGCTTGTTCTCACGGAATACGGGAAATATCTACGTTCTAGTTCTATATTCCATAACCAGAACGTAGATATTTCCCGTATTCCGTGAACAAGCAGGGTGTAACTAATAGTATATATACAGAGAGAGGGAGTGAGCGAGAGAGAGAGAGAGAGAGAGAGAGAGAGAGAAAGAGTGTGAGAGAGAGAGAGAGAGTGAGAGAGAGAGAGAGAGAGAGAGAGTAAATGTATCCATGATCTAATCTGTCCGGATCAATGAGAGAAAAGTATTTAATATACAACATCAAATCAAATAGGAAATTGAGTTGGAAAATATTTTGTGACCCCAAACCCGAATATTTCAAAAACTACATGCACACAAGCTGTGGAGCATCCCTCTGTTAATCACCATTACCTTTTAAAACGGAATATATATATATATTTCTCTGAACCCTAATTTGTCAAGGGACCACCTAGGTCAAAGCCGAGGCAATGTCGTTCGAAGATCATAAGGTTGATCTTTCTGAGCCAAATGAAAATGATCCCATCAAATGTTTGTTTACCCCCTCTTTTTCCCTATCCTCTGTCTCTGTCTGTCTGTCTCTCTGTCTCTTCCTCTCTCACTTGTCAACTCTCCCTCTTTTTCATTCGCTAGCTTTTTCTCTTCTCCATCCTTCCCTTTCTCTCTCTAAAGTATAATTGCATGGAAGGTAAATTCAGTAAGGTAGAATGATTGCCTGATTGGATTTGGGTTGGATTACCAAAGTGAAGGAGTACCTTTTTGTCAAGAGATGGGGGTGAAGTGAGGAGAGGGGATCGAAATTCCAACGACAATGAGAGGGTTGCTATTTGCGTTTTGGAAATGAATGACTTTCTGTTTAAAGATGTTTCTTTCCATTTCCATTTTTCTTTTCGTTTGTCTTCCTTTATTGGCTTCTCTGAGCTCTAGCTGTGATGTTTACTATTACCAGGGATAGCGTGAGAGGGGATAACAGGAAAGATCCGCCTACCACCGGTCTATTCCACGTAAGAAGCAATAGTCGTTAGACTGTTGTCCCAGGGATTTAAATGTGAAGGTGTGTGAACAAAAACAGAGAATGCAAATCTCTTGGAATAATTCTATTTAATAGTTTAATCAAAGGTTTATAATGTAAACATGCAAATACATATCATGAAATACAAAATACCAGAGATTCAAAGATAACTGTTTGATGACGGATCAGTTTCATATGTAAAACATAATACCATATTAATAAACAAATTCAAGAGGTAAATTCCTCCCTCTTGATACTAAGACAAACTTTAGAACAAGCACAATGCCATCAAAATCAACATCTTGTTATATGTTACCTCTCATGCTTTCTTGTTGTAAGGAGTTGCTATCTGGGCCCTGGATGGCTAAATTTATATATAGGCGGAATCGGCACCATAACCTTTCTCCGACATGTTTATTGCAAAACGGTATTTACAGTCCAATTACGGGTGACCGTCGAATCTAGTTTGCGTCACTAAGACGCGATAATGACCATGATGGCATCTCCAGACAAACTCCAGTGACCGCGGCAATGTTGAGTAGTGTAGCTACAGGGGCATGAGGGGGCACGCCCCCCCCCCCCCCACGGATGGCGAAAAAACACTAGAAAACAGTGAAAATGAAAGGGATAATGGGAGAAGAAAGAAAATAAGATGATTGGTGCCCTTCCTGGCCTTGATTCCATTTGCCAAGTATGACTGGTGCCACCCCATTATGTCAGTACCCCCAGCCCCGGAGTTGAACCCACACTTTGCCACTGGCAATGTCGTTGGCACGTTGATGACCTGCGCTGTCATGCGTATAGCAACAACAATAGGACCAAACGACTTTTGTGGGTAGTAAGTTTATACCCATTATTTTAATTTACGATTTATCATGCTGTTAATGTTTGTTACAAGGTTGGTATTTTTTAGCTTGTTTTTGCACCCTCCATCGCTTTTCATCGGTTTTGCCACCCCCCCCCCACCTACCCATGTTTGTTTTTATTTCCTGCATTTTTAGGGTCCCCCTCTTTCTTTCTTTGTTTATCTATTTCCGTACATCTATTTTTTCGGTCTATGCTTATCTTTCTGCTCTAAACTTTGTAGCTTGCCATCATTGCCTTTTTGGGAAAGTGGTTTAATACATAACCGATGAGAAAAAGGAATTGAACTAAACTTAAGCATAAATGAAATTATGAAAATAAATCTAGTGCTATACTCCTGCTGAAAGTTTTGAGGTTGTAAAAGTAAAATGAATTTTCCACAAGTGCCATGTATAAAGTTGATCTTTACATAACAATAATGTGAGAGGTTCGGTTTGACTAATATGGTTGCAATTTCATTTCATACTCAGTGCTTACAAATGGTGAATGAAAGATATTTATACCTTGCATTAAAGAGCTAAAAGCGATTATACACTGTTTATACGTCTACCGTTTACTACCCGAGTATCTGTACATGTATGTAACCGAAGTCATTATGCACCTACGATAACCCTTTAGTGAACCGGAGCATTTTATTGCTTCTTGAGTGACCATCATTATTACATTATTCCAACGTGGATAGCAGCATAAAACCTGATTGACCATCTAGAATGAGCAGATGACAACTTTACCAGTCGAGCCAAGTCAATTTCTTTATGATTGCTATAATCACTCCAGCATGCTAGATTCCGTATTAGCCTTATAACATTATTAGAGCGGAGAGATTAATAAAGGGCGGTAATGAGAGCGGTGAGTTAGATGATAATGACCAACCTATATATAAAAATGGATCTGAGATGAATTAATGGCGAAAAGAATACAAGTTGTTTTTACAAGGAAAAATAGTTTTCCATATACGATGCATAATGCTTTCATATCTTCGTTAGACGATAGCATTCATACGTAAACATACCTATAATAAGTTAACGTGGATACCTTTCTTAAGGTTGATTGTACCCATCTCCTAAATCCGCCATTTGGTTGTACGTTCTGATATTATGACAATGATTTTTAAAATCATATACAATTATCATAAAATTAAAACATAAAATTACCGACTTCATTATTTATTAATCTGTAGTTTTATTTTAAGAGGGTAGCCCTTTCAGGTAAAAATCTGATCGACCAAATGGCCTTGCATCAAAATAATAAAAACACAATTAAAAGACATACATATAAACAATGAAGATATGAATCGCACATAATAATTATACAACGGAAAATGCGAGAAAAATTGAGCAAGTCCTTTCATTCTTTTCTCTTAATTTTTCTCAATTTCTGCCGTCTGCACACAGAAACTTTGATCTCTCTCAGAGCTAATTCTGACACTTCTATTTTTTCCCTTTCTCCATGCGTTTTTTCACTACCTTTGAAGATAAAAATTGTAACTGCCAAACTTCCTTTCATCTACCACCTATGACCTTGATTTGGCGTCGCCAACCAAGTAGTTTTCTCCATACCTCCTTTTAGGCTAAACTTTTCCCTTTCTTCATGCCGGATCTCATTGACATACTGTCGTCAGGCCATTACCGATTTTGTATCGCATTGCATACTGGAGATCTGGGACCGAGTACATTCTCCAATTTGGCTCAATGTGAGGTACTTCACATTATCTTCTTCTCCTGGGTTCCTTACCAAACCGAGGAATCCTGACTGTATGCTATCCAGCTATACAGTGATGGGTTACCAGTCACAGATACGTATTCTGAAAATGAATAATCTGACAAGCATAATCTGTTCCCTTTTTACTACTACATGTATTACCAAAAGAGTCAATACATGCAGTTTTATTACCATAAATGCTATTAATCCTTCTGATACTAACAAGATGCTTTGGATAATATGTATCATATTACTACTACTACCACCACCACTACTACTACTACTACTACTACTACTACTACTACTACTACTACTACTACTACTACTACTACTACTACTACTACTACTACTACTACTACTACTACTACTACTACTACTACTACTACTACTAATTCTGTTGGTGCTGCTTATAGGTATTTAGTGAATCTTTGAAGTATTTGATAATGTAAAAAGGATATGTTTTAATAAAGACTATTTTACTCCACAATTTCTTCCGCATACAATAATATTTCACTATGGAAGTCACGCGAATTTCATTTCTTTTTATAATATTGACACTTACGTAAACTTTAAGAACCTTATTCAAATATTTGACATCACTCTGTTTACCTGTATGAAAGGATGCAAGAAGCTTACCTTGGTCTTGAGACCACAGCCATAATCAATACCATCATCTGAAGATGAAATGAATGAAATTATGTCACCCGTTTTTCAGTCACCGGAGAGAGAACTACATCCACCGGTTGGAATACAAGCAAGAGAAAATTGATTTCTCTCGAACACAAGGAGCCAAAATTGATAAACGCGTTCCTTGCCCACGAGCACAATGCGCAAGTACGGGAGAATGCTAATATATTTTGCTGGCGCCCCGTTCACATGCCATATTTAAAGATGAAGTTGAGTTTTGTTCAAGCGATTACATTGTGAAAGAAACTGACTGAAAGCAATTGGGCAAGGTTGATATGGTACGTAAGAATGAGTGTGTTTTGTGATGTTTTGGGATCATCAAAATGATAAGAAATTGACTCAGTCTTGATGTTATTCACATGCACTGCACACAGAAATGGGTATATGGGACTACATTTTCAACTTTTCAGCTATCTCTCATCATATTTCGAATATGAAAGCATTTAAAGCTCAATCCTTTTTCTGGGAACATTTGTTCTATTACATCCTTCCAAACTATCATAAAAACAATGTGAAAGCTGACTTTCCACTTTTACCGGAAGTGGATCTGCTCTTTAACCGGCAGTATTTTTGATGTTGTAGCTATACAGATGCTTTCAAATTCCCTTCACTACCTAATACAATACACTTACTACTTCATGTGAGATTAGTTATTTTGACTGACTCGTTCACCTTCATTCGACACCCAACATCTTTAATATTGTAATCTCTTGGCGCAATTTCTTTCGATACGCAACAGGCCAATACAATGGTTTGTATCATTAATTAACTTTAAAAAAAAGAAGAAAATGGTCTTTATGTACAAAATGACATCATCAACTCTAAATAAGTAATCTATTTTTGCAAGATATAAAATGACCATTAAAACATACACGTGCATTTATGTAGGTTTGGCTTGTAAGTTTGCATGGTATGTGAAATGCTCATACAAAACGTTCAAAAGATGGTTTCTTTTATTTGTTTTCTTATTATTACCGACAAAATAAACATTCTGACCAGCACATTTTCCTCCACGTACATGCGGCTTTGCTTATCGATATACATGAATCATATTATCTTATTATCTTATTAGAGGTGTCGTGGTCTAGTGGATAAGTCACCGGACTGTGGCTCACATGGTTCGCGGTTCGAATCCCGCCACGGCGCTGATGTCCTTTGGCAAGACATTCATCTACATTTGCCACTCTCCACCCAGGTGAAGTAAATGGGTACCCGGTAGGAAGAAATTCCTTGAAATGCTTTAGCGCCTATCATGGCAGCTCGGCTAAAGCCGGGGTAATAATGTGATACTTTGTATTAAGCGCAGTAGAGTATATTCATATAGTAGCTGCGCTATATAAATGGAACATATTATTATTATTATTATTAATTTCGCTAGATTATTGTCCCTTTTTAGTGTCTACATTTCCTTTCTTTCTTCCAGCCATTTAAATCCCCCAATAATATTCCATATCTTCTAAATTCGCAAATTGTGCTCATTATTCTCATTCCATATTATATGTTGTTGTTTTTTCTTTAAGTATAACGAATTAGAATTCAGATTCAGATTTAGATTTATTTCATCTCATTTTCATATTTCAAAGTATATAACAATAACCATTTTGCAATGAACAATATAACAATAATTCACAACGAAACGAAGTGCAGAAACATTTTCGATTATAACAAGCAAAATAAAGAGCATTAACGTTTGAGTTGTAAGAAAAAACTTTTGCAATAGACTAAATGACAAATCTCCCAAATAATTCAACACTTTCCACATTCTGGAGATATCTGCCTTTCGATATTATCCTTTTTTCACACATCAATCATAATCGTGGGAAGGTTTATGTGATACATGTGAACCGGATAGCGACACAATATGAAGGCGCACAGCATTCAAGTCGTAGATGCGAGCGAACGATATATAGAAAACACTGTGAGACACACATTAAAGAATGCACACGAGCTGATGAGAGCGTCATCCTGCTTGTTGTGTGAAATTCAGGAGCCTTCGGGTTTACGCGGGAACACGAAATTCTCATCCTACACACATTCTCGCATGGCAGTCGCCTGATCGGTACACAGGGGTACACGATCTCAAAAACTGAACGCTGAGGGTTGTAGAGTGTGGTGGGTACGGTTTCCGTACCGTCTGTTAAGATCACCCTGTCTACCTGTTGGCATTGGCATCTTGGGATTCTATGCACAGCCATTGTTTCGCAATGTTGAGAGATGTTTTCAACATTTTACGTGCACTGTAATGTTTAGATGTATACATGATTTATTCCAGTGGTAAACATCTAGTCGACGGACACCTCTAGCAACCTATGTGATTGCCTGAACTGGTGGATATGTCTGGGTGATTACATTTGTATTCATTATTGTAATCAACAAGACAATAGACACTAGCTTACGAGTTTTCTTTGCTTGTGAAGCATAACGAATAGGAATCGGAGTCGAACCATACCTCTTCCAAATATCTTGTTATCGTACTTCAAGTAGGGACATCTTTATCTACAACGGAATATATTTGAAGGGATAATACATTCTCCATTCGGAATATAATGATTTTCCACTGCTTATAGGGGGGAAAAAACTGTTGTGTTGAAAGTGACTCTTTCGTCCTGTAAATCAACATTATAGAGTACCATGAAGCCCTTCCACCGAGTCACCACGGGCTTGCTGGCCGTGTGTATTGGAGTAATATTCATGCTACTGCATGGTAAGTTTGGATAATATACATGACATGCTCTTCCTAATATAAAGTGGGGTATCCATGGGCAGCGAGTGCGCCCCCTTTACTTTCTATTTTCCAACTGCCATTGCGTGTATGTAGAACGGGAAGGGGGAGGGAGGCATGTGTTTCCTGACACGTAACTAAAGCTGTCGAGTTTGCCAGTAAATTTTCCGGAAAATATGCATCACGTACTACTAACAACCATGAATATTTGGCCTTTATATTTTCACCATACTTTAGGAAAGATTCATAAAATATTTTCGGTCAATCTTGTTCGATTTACTGCTTGAAAAACGAGTTGTCCGGACACGCAATATTTGGATGTATTTACAGTGTTCGCACTCCTTCATCTTTTCAAAAAATACCGAACTATGCACCACTGAAAGTGAAAATGTATCATATTCATTGTTTACTAAATTAATTAAACTCACATAGTTCAGTATTTCCATCATGAATTATTCTAGATCCGTGACATATTAATGTTCTAAAAAAACATAATTTTCCCCAAAGTCGAAATATATCATCTTGTGTATGGTCAGCTGCACCAAATTACCAGACCGCATAGTCGAAGTATGAATAAATAAGGGCAACAAAGTGGACCGCAATGCCACAGCGAAGATGTGAGGCTAATAAAAACTGGAAGTTTGAAAAAAATCAATTTGAATTTGTTAAAGAGAAAGGAACGAAGCAGGCACGCATATTTTTCACGTAGATACATTACGGATGGGCGAAAATACAATACAAACATGCACTAGCATATTTTAAGAGGGGCGAGGGGGGGGGGGGGGGATAAAAAAAAATGGTAATTATATTTTAATCACTATGAAGCAATTATTTCAAAGTAAATTGTAACCAAATTACTCTTAAAACCTCATAAAAAGGATCTATCAAAGCAATATTGTTAAGTAAAATACTAATATTGAGGCAAAGAGTTTGAAAGCCATACTTATGTTATGAATTGAAATCAAATATGAAATATCTTCAGTCATATACATAATAGTTTATACATGAATTAAAAAGAATTAAAGCTATCCAAACATGTTAAATCAAAACAGAATGACTCCAACAATTTGCTCGCTCGTTTCGCTCGCGTGGATAGCTATGACATCGTTATGTTGTTGCTGATGACACTACTATGGATAAAATTAAAATTAATTCAAAATTTGCAAATGTCGAAGAGATCGATTACAGGAACATCTCACGTCCTACCAACTCCCTTCCGACACAAATTAGGGCCTGGAAAAGGAATTTCTTTCTGGATCACCGTCAATATTTGCCCCCCCCCCCGAAATCAAGGTGCATATACGCCAATGAAAACCTGACATTTTTGGGAGGCTTCTCGGCATGTCCACGGTATTCGTTCATTATTTAGTTACCTACGTTACCACGTTTAGGGGTGAATGTTCCATTTCTCTTGATATTTGGCCTAATCCACGATCCAGCTGTGTTGTCAATTCTCTCATGCCAACGGTGATATATAGAACAAGTGCCCTGCACTTGGCATTATACATGCATATGTATGAGATAGACCTTCTTAATCTAATCATAACTGACAGTAGTTTCAAGATCTCTCTCTCTCTCTCTCATATAAAACGCTCGATATTGTACTACACGCCTTTTACACATAAAAGAAATTAATTTGATTATGCGTGTTCGTAATTTTATTGGCGTTTCATGCATAATGGGCCGTAAACAAACAATGACGCCTGTAATCGCTTTTCAACTCCTCACAGAGAATTACCTGATCAGGGCAATTTAATTGCGTTTAGTCTTCCCGGCATCCATGTCATGTTTTCAGTATCACGTGTCATATAATGTATTCCCTGTCATAATTTAACGAGATGAACCATTTTTCACCAAATCTAAAAATAAACGTATAGGCGACCTAAAATATTTTCTTATGAGTGCGGATGCATGGTTGTAGCATAGAGAATTAAATATTAGTTATTATGATAAAGTTATTATTATCGTTACGATCTCGTCATGTTCAGTCACATTGAAAGGTCATATACTGAAAAATTACAACAAAGAAAATCACCAGAGATGCTTACCTATTATATACATACAGAGGAGCATTTTACTTCAAACCGTGCATGAAAACCCGTTTAAAAAAGAGGCATGGTGACGTATAAATATTTCGAGCTCTTATGATGTATTCACATCTACCAAAGATTATTGTTCGTTTCTTCTTTTAAGGCAGTTCTTTGAATAAAAGGTTTGAGACTCCGCGTGTTGTCCTCCTTTTCCAAATGATTTTCTTGAAAAGAATTACTACATGCAAATAAGTAGACTATGATAATAAATATAATATCCCATTATACCAAGGATCTTGCAACACGATTGGTGAAAATGAGGTCACATGTATAGTAAAAAAAACGCTGATGCTGTTTGGAATTCCCACAATGTGTGAACTGGAAGCTTGTTAACGTAAACATGACAGGATTTAATAAGCAGACAGATGCTCTGACATCTACTGAAGATTGTTTCACGTTTTCCTCTTTCAATGTATAGCTCCTTTCAATAGCACGTTCTGGAGCCCACGTGGTATCCCCATTATCCAACAGACTTTTCTTGAAAAAAAGAAGAATACATGAATACTATTGTGTAGACTAAGATAATAAATAGTCACATTTTGTCCATCTACAATAAGGAATAATGATATACCTTATCATACGCCTATGACGCTGAAGAATAGAATGGAGAGCGTGCCGTGGAGACTGGGATAGTATAATTCATAGAGGTGTAAAGTTCTGACACAATATCACACTTTTCTTTGCGTTACTTTCACGCACGTGCATTCTTTTTTAACACAGATGTGTGCATGTGTATTCGCAACGTTACGTCAGAGGGCATGTTGTTTTAAGGGGATCAAATCTCAATGGCTTGAAGGGATGACACTTTCAAGACAGGCTCCCAAACTAAAATTGATTCATTTCGTGTAGTCTTTAATCGTAGGCATAATACATAAGACGTATTAGTATTACAAGTGCCATCATTAATCGTCTTTTAAAACAAAATTTCCAATTCCATCTTGACGGCACAACTATGTTTAGAAGGCTCCACAGATATAACCACATATCTGTCAACTAAATTTTGTTGTAATGCATCATCTTTTTTTGTGGAAACGGTGCGAACATGAGTATAGCGTGTCTCCTGTAAGTGCCCATTGACCCAAATGATGAATTCTGTATACACGCCTTAGGACATTTTTTGACAGTCGAGCATCTTTCGCGAAATGTAGCTAGTGATGGAGCGACCCAGCCCTGAGGGGTGTGTCGCCCACCCCCATCCCCTTTCGAGAAGCTTAATATCCGAGGGAGTAAAGTAGATTTTCCTTTTTCGTTGATAAAAGCTAAAATAAATACTAGGCCTGTGATGATCATTCTAGAATACACCCGGTAGTGAGGCAGGATGTATCTTGGGAAAACATTATCATACCATTCGTGAAACAAAAGAAGTAGTGGAGACTTAGTATATTAAAGGAAATAGACCCAGGATAAACATTACATTGACTAAATATATTTAGTAGGCAATGTCAGTTACTGAGCCATATAAGATCTTATGAGTGTTCTTATGTAGGAGTGTATTTTGTTGAATACTTCTTCAGACATTCAATTTCCGAACCCAGTATTCACGAATCTCAGCTTATACGGTAAGATATTTCCCATCTGCGCTTATATTATAATTCAGGCCCTATATACTTCTGGCCTTATGATTTAGGCCTATGTAACATTGAATTCACAATGGAGATTGAGAGTGTTTGTGTCTTCTTAAAGAACACAAACCAGTTGGCATGTGACTGCAGGCGGATCGTTTGACCCAGTTTCCCATCATTGAATGTAACCCCAATGGATGGTACAGCTGTACTGTAGAAGGCTTGACCCTCTCTTGTTGACAGGATGACTCGAAATATCAGAAAGCACTTTGTTTCCATGACAACCGAGGGGTTTCCTGACGGCATTATAGATTCCCCCATTTACCTTGGAGTTCAGGACATAGAACATGGCTGCATGACATCTGTGAAATGGGTATAGGTCTTTTCCATAGCATATTGCCTTTGTTATGTCTTTCATTTCATTCGGTCTATAGTTATTTACCGAAGCACCGTTTAAATAAAGAAGAAGTATCTAGTTTAACTCCTACAATGTAAAATAGGGAAAAGTCACCTTAGGTTTTGATTTAGATTTAGCTCCACCTTAGTTACGGTCACCCCGACACCTCAATTACGGCCACCCCAACACCCCGTCACCTTAGATACGGCCACCCCGACACCCCGTCACCTTAGTTACGGCCACCCCGACACCCCGTCACCTTAGTTACGGCCACCCCAACACAAGCTATGTGCTTCCTGAGACACTCGCTTCCTTCCACCATGTTTTTGTGAACGTAAATTTCATTTAGAACTTATTTGATTATGAGAAGGAAATAAATGTGTTTTGAATCCGAATTTGAATCTGAAGCAGATTTAGGCCTGTGGTGACTTTGTCAAACACATTGATTAAATCACACATCTTTGTCTACCAAAAAGAAAATATAAGATTCTAAAATCAGGGTAATAATTTATAAAGCACTTTAGAATTGCATTGATGAGCTATTATTATAATAGGCGCTTTATACAAAAACGCTACACTATTATTACTATTAATATCCGGCAAACCATTTTCATTGTCAACATCCGGAAGAAGAAATTACATCAAATGCTGTGTTTGACGCAGTACCTAATAAATTGGAACAGATTATATGTATTATTACATCCGATTAGGATAACGTGCCCCGGCAGGCACGCGGTTAGATTGTTTTATCATTAACAATGAATGAATTAGGAAAATGCAATAAATTCTCTGCGTAGAAATATAATTGACAATGATTCACTTCCTATTTACAATAATTGAATTCAATTTAGTATCCTGGAGAGCATACATCTGGCTACCAGGAAAAAGACGTATTCTACATTGACAACAAATTACACATACCCGTATGATGTTATGACTTTGTGTCTTGTGTGTAATTGCTTTTGTGTGTTCGCTTTGTAAAAGGACGTTGGTCCATCGTTTTCTTATTAACAGTAACGTTTACATAATATGTTTTTATATTTCCAGGTCAACATGTTTTAATTCGAACATAACGATACGATTTTACGATATCCGAAAGCGCATTTTAAAAGAATTGTTTAAATCGATTCCATTTAACGATATAGAATAAACTGTACTTTCAAATGAACCTATGTAAACAATTATGGAAGTAGATCAATATCAGCAAGATAGAAATACGTGTTAAACACATGAATATTTTATGTGACCTGTGAGAGTGTTCTTCCAAGGGGTTCTTATTTATGTTTTGCTTCCCATTTGCTATGCCTTTATAACTTTGCTTACGTGTTTCCGCGTTACTATAGATTTTCATCGTTTCCCTTCTGCTGTACTTGCCTTCATTTGCATTTTGTTAGTCGCGTGATACAACAAAAGCACAGCATATCCCACCGTGTAGCCTATGAGCATATAATATAGGCAGGAGGCTTGTACTAAGATGCAAAACACGAAGCATAACATCTTAATTTTTATCACATCACTTATCCTGCCATTCGCGCGAGGGTAATTGACGAAAAGTATCAGAATGTTGACAACATCTCATCCATCTTGATGTCTAGTCTAGGCTTTTAACTCTCTTTCTCGTTTATCCGGAGACAGGCGTTCGTGCGCCGAATTTGCGTTTTGTCTACTTCTTCGTAATGCCTTGAGGTCGCAATATGCAACATGACAAGAGTGACGTTAATTGGGAGAAATATCGACAAATTTGAATAAATTTGTTTAATAAAAAGTCTGTTGGACCGGAAACTGGTATGCTACAGGCTTAATATGCAAACTGAAGTACACATATTTCCCCTCTATTGCAATACGAATGGAGTTATTTACCAATGCATTAATGTTATATATATTAGATCTATAGTATCCTTTGATGTACACCTGCTATGGTTTCCCTTTTGGAAGACGATCAGTTAACTAGATTGCACTTTGTTGCTCCTGACTAATTATGTGATGCACAGGGGAAGAATGAGGTCAGTGAGTTAAGCTTAAGTAGGTAATAGGAGAAATGAAAATGAAATATGTTGGAAGTTTCCATTTACTTTTGATAAACGTGAAAAGAATAAGAAGTGTAAATATGAGACGAATGTAAGGGAATAATTTATATCATGCACACATTTGCTTTCCTCGTTAAGAATCGTAAAACTTGCCAGAGCTTCCCTGTCGACGAGAATTTGTCGACTTGATTAAAAGATCTTGTCAAGATGCTTCTTAATGAAGATTCAATATGTTCTAAATAAAAGGGCTCTCTTTAGATTCTGACTTCCAGAAATAGCTTACTTTTAACTAACGTGTGACATTAATTATATTCAAATATGATTGCTTCTTAGGGTCCTTTGAAAAGCAGGAAATATTTAAATTTGGTATGACGATGTTTCAAGGCCAGTTGAAATGCTTTGATTGCATATGCGTTTGCAAGTTTTATATTACTGAGGTACATTTATGGATTGTTTGTGCTCTGGAAAAAATGAAATGCATGCAACCATCCTAACAAAATCTCATGTGCATAATATCTTTAGAAAAAAAATAAAAGTATAAAAGTGTATGCCATTAGACAGTAACATCATTAACCGCATTATTCCATGTGATATATGTCATGCTAATAGAGCAAATGCTTCCCCGATGGCTAGTCTCTAAAGGGTTTCTAGTATACAATTATTAGTTTTCCAAATGGTTTTCAACATTACATTAAAACTTCAATGATAATATGACCTAGATATTGAGATTCGTAGCTGCTACGTTTACCTAACAAAAATAAAGTTCGATATAAGAAAGTGACTCAGTGTGTAATGACGACATGACATACATGGTCTCTTTCTTTATATCCATGGATCTGCCATTCGGCTTTCGTTATCCTTCTCCATTTACTCTCCCGCGTGATCCTCAACGCAGGACTTTCACCCCTCTCCCTGAAAGTATAGTACTCGGTAATTGAAAAGCGCCAGGGGGTCATTATTCCCGACAGGGGGACCAGCGTTCAAGGGGGGACAGAGACTGCCGAGCGTATGCTTGTAGCAAACATCATAAAGATGGAGACTCGGTGGCGCCAGCATGATAGACAATACCATGACATTTGTATCTACTCTGCAGGGATTGGAACATTTATACACACATGTCATCTTCCTTTTTAGGATTATTCGCTTTGTCATATCCCTGAATCATCCCCGACCACACCTGTACTCGTATTCTTTCCTGCGCTTTTATTCTTTCTTTTCACATTGATACCACACTTTTGGTACATTCATGCCCGTTTCTTCATGCTCATCTCTTCATGCTGATTCTATTTTGTCTTTCCTACGTACTACAGACTCGCAGTCGCGTTTTATGCTTCTTTTAAAATAAAAAATGGAATTGCCAGTAGATAGATAAACTGTATAAAAATCACTATGGAGTTGGTCATGAAGTAAGATTTAGTCATTGTTCATTAAACATTTTTAAACATAAAAATAGCAGCTATGTTTTTTAAAAGCAATTTAAACATGTCTTTTGGGGTTTTTCCTAGACTGTACTAAAACAGGATCTATGTTCATGGGAGAACTCAAAGCTGTCCAAAGCAATGACCACCCTGTATACAATGTATAAGTGTATGGGTTTTCTTGAAGGCTTGACACTTGGTCATTCTGCATCCTCTCGACACAGCACCTTTCTTTTTAATGAAAAGGTCAGCATGAAGTCTATTAATCATTTGGGGTCAAAGCAAATTCTTGAGAGGTTTACGTATTCAAAGTGTATGGCGTTAGGACCTACACTTTATAGAGTGCTGTCATTCGAACTTCATTACGTGGACAAACTGAATTTCAGATGACATTGATCTATATGATTATGTCAAAGTAAGACGATTTTACCATAATACGATGACTTTTTGTTGACTGGCTATTACTTGTTTATGTGGTTTTATCGAATTTGGCCGCAGTTTTTGCTGGATAATTATGTAGGATGTTATCTATAAGGAATATATTATGAATGAAATTCTTTAATCTCTATATTTTTGTGCTCCACCTTGCTCTGATGATCTGATTTTTTTTTCGTTGGAGAAATTTAAAAATAGGAACTGAAATTACAAACTGTACAGACAGACTGTATCTCTTGAGATAGATAGGTTTTTCGTTGGTGCTAATTTATTTACTCCTAAAGCCACTGTATAACGCACGATCGTCATGCCCGAAACTATTCCAAACATGTTTCTGGATTATCACTCGAAATAGCCCGGGGCGTCTTTAGAAGTCAAACACCTATAATAACTTCATAAACACATCAGCTAAACTCTCAAGGGATGTACACCATTGCAGATGAAGGTATATCAATCGCAGTGAGGAAAATGTAAATGGTTTGCATTCCACTGACCAACATAGGGGCGGAAGTATGAGGGTCGGTGAAGGAAGGTGAAAGGGTGGTAAGCCGAAGGAGATAATGTTACATTGCTTTTCTTCCACGTTCCGGAAACTTGTCACAATCTGTACTGCCACGGTTACCCATCCTTCTGCCCGCTTATCAAGTTCTATGTGTGTTGAAATAATCAACTTTTGTTTATAAATATAGAACGCACATTTTTTTTTCATTATGTTTTCATAAACCAACATTCTATTACACTTGTGTTGAGCCGTATTACTTCAGATTCAGGGCCCCGTTGCATAAAACTCACCGTCAACGGTAACTCTGCCATCAGTGGTAACTCCCATGGAAAGCTTGATTTTGATTGGCTGTTGAGTGATGTTACCATGGTAGTTACCACTGATATCAGAGTTATCATTATTGGTAGGTTTATGCAACGGGGCCAAGATTCAGACTACAGTACGGTCACTTTCAAGGAGCATCCAGTATCTCTACTCAAATATATAGATCTTTCAGTAAAACTTTTATAAAGCAGATATACACTAGAACCCATGCGCAAATAATTTTCATGAAAACAGATATGACTATAAAACTTCATTTAGATACTGAACGTGTTACTTGAGGTATTGTATGTCATATCATTAACTATTAAGTTGGGTTTTTTTATGATCAATGCGTATATGATTGCTAAACTTGCACGTGGTAAAAGAGAGTTCCGTTGCAGAGCGCACACTGCCATCTAGCATTCTTATTCAACAGAATGTATACATGAAGTTTCAAACTATGATCTATGTGATCCTCCCTTGTAATTGCGGTGGCAATTAATCAGGTGACTCAAGTACTATTTTCTGGTCAACCTTTATACTCATGACTTGTGACGCAGTGAGTACGAGACGTATTCAAGTGAGCGATGATCAAAATATGTGAAAAGTTCTCTTGGGATGGGACCTTAAGGAAATAACAACTTGACTTGGGAAAAGCTCATATCTAATTTATAGGAGTTGGAATATAAACTAAACGAGTTGTTAACCGTTGAGATATAGGCCTACTGAGAAGAAGAAGGGATGGAATTCCATATGCATAGAAGAAAGTGAATTCACATGATCGAACATGGTAAAGAAAAAAATTAACACCAAACCATTGTTGTTTTGACGGACATATACGTCTCCTTCCAATGACCATGATAAATTTCTTCAGAAAATTCGATGCGGGTTATACGACTATTATTTACAGGATTGGAATATAAACTAAAACTAAGAGAGTTATTTAGTCATTGAGTGTGTATAAGGAGCGGGGTTGGTAGTTCACATGCAAAGAGCGAAGAGAAGGCACATGCTGAAACACGGTAAAGAAAGTAAAAACAATTTTTAGTTGGATGAGATTTTATTACCTTCCAGTGACCATCAAAAATTTCTTCCAGGAAAGTCCGTTCGGGTTAAACGGTCACGATCAAACCGTGACAGAGCATTCCAATAACATGGGAATGCCATTAGACTCGAGTTCTTGGTCATCCATACGATTTGGGTCCGGTATACATAACAAGTCTCATATTACGAAAATAGCTAACGAAGTGTTAGTTGTAAGTTTATCATACAACATGGGTTTTGATGGCCTTCTGTTTCTCTTCTTCTTTCGGAATATTAAATTAAAGTTTCGGTTAAATCCATTCAATTAAAATTGCACAAAGACTGTAATCCTAAACCCGCAGTGTGAATATTAAACAGATGATTCAGAAAGAAAGTAAAGCAAGAGGTAAATTAGATCATAACTGAAAATTCGTAAAGGTAATTTTTACCTCTCAGTTAATAATTTATCTACTGCAGGAGAAACGAAACGTAAGTTTACTATTCATAAACTAAATGCAGTGAAACCTAATCATTTGCTATTTGGGGCTTGTCAAAACTGTACTAATCTTCTAACGGTGCTTCTCGTTTACCCTCCAACACCCCTTCTCTTTAAACAACCGCACTCTCCGTCAACCGTTTCACTTAAAATCTTCGTTTGCATAACTGAATTACCAACCTGGCGCCTTAGCACAAAATATTCAGAAATGGCGCTTTAGAACATCCTCTCTCCGCGGCATCCATTGTCTGGCATGCTTAGCTTCATTCGAAGATGAATTTCAAGTTGTATTCTTTGAAGAATTTTTCGAATATAAGTCTATTCATTTGATATTGTATCCTTACAACATTATAATAATGTTAATGGCATGCCACGCTTATCTCTATCATATTGCCTTTGCTTATAAACGGTCAGTCTAAAACTCTAAATACATGTAAAAATTTAGGCGAGCCACATAAATCTTCACCCGTATCACCCTGAAGTCAAGCTTTTCTACTTGACCAATTACGTCAGAGGAATGATTTACGATTTTATTCACCGACCTGAATACCGCTAATCTGCGACACAATTCATGGCTATCCTCTCTGACGACTAACAAATCATCGTTCTAAGAAGTGTTCTACGAATTTCAAAGAAGAGATATTTGAAGGCAGAGGTCAACTTTGTATGCCAGTCTGTCCCTCCTTTCGAAATTTACAACCCGTCACCTCGCAATTGTTCTGTAACCATGGTAACTTTTGAAACTAATTTTCTTATTAAAAATGATGTAAATTACTATCTGTAATTATGATATGTTATTCGTTGACATTTCCCCCACTTTCATCAAAATATAGGATTTACTAATTAGCATAAAGCTTATCACATCGTATGATATTGATGATTATGAAACTTTTATTACATGTTTTCCTATAATTTTGTTTGTATGCTCATGGCGAGGGGAAATAAAATCAAACTGAAGCAATGAAATGACACATGAAACAGCTTCGTAGTAGTGCGAGTGGACTACACTCTTTTAGAAAAGATGAGGAAAAAATGAGGGAATTTTCTTTTTATTTCATCGTTATAGTCTGTTTGTTCAGTAACAAACAAGTAAGATAGTACTTAAAAAAATTCTGTTGAGAAATATTCTTCGACGAAAGTCAGCAACGATGTATATTATTTCTATAAATAAATGTACATGAATTTATAAGAGCTCGAAAGCATTGTATTATAGCCTCACTACTACTCTTGTAATATAAATCATTTACTTAGCATACGTTTGACTTGATATCAGGACTTCGTATTCAAGAGGAAAATGCAGTACGTAAATAGGTCGTAAATCATTCCTTTTGTGCATTTTAAAGTGGGTTTGACTACGTTACAGTCGTTGAGATGATGAACGTCGAAAACATGACCTTTACCTTCAATAAGGTTTGCAAGGCGAGATGCAGTCACAAGCGAAAGACATAAGCTAACGATAATATCAGCTATTGCTTTCATTGTCATGGTTTTTATTGCGATAAATGGATTTTCAGAAATGTGAAACCGAGCCAGCGATATGTACAATTTCTATAGGCAGATAAAAGACTACAGTTGGGCAGAGTTTCCGTATTAAGATCACTAAATTGTCAATTGATTATTTTGATATCATTGCTTGATATGACGAGTAAAAATCGCCTCTTTTGAGAGTTGGTTGTAAGGCGGTTTTATCGTTTATTGCCTGTTTACTACCTGTTCCTCTCTGCATTCTGTTCTCTTCTTCCATTCTGCAGTAATAGATGTAAAGAGGAAAGGCTTGCGCCTAGTACAAATTCACACCCGCATCAGTGGGTTTATTTTAGCAATGCAGTCTGATAATTAAATCGACATAGGTCGACTGTGGCGCGGGTTATCATATTAAACCTTCAGCAATAAAGAAGCATCTATCTAGGCCTCAATCTTTGGGTGTAATAGAATTAGTAAGCACGGTAATTTGATAGTTGTCTGTATACACTGCCTGCCATGAAATAAAATGAAATATGGTCCTGTGCGGATAATACCAAGCCACTTTTTCCCCTGGTATAATTTTAAAATAATGCAATGGAGTCATTGTCACTTTGAATTGAATTGAATTGAATCTGATTTATTGATAAAAACACATTAAAAATAGCAGCAATAAGGCTGAAACATATTGAATTTACCCCCCCCCCCCCCAAAAAAAAAAAAAAAAAAAAAAAAAAAACACACATCAACTGAAATACATTAAAGATAGATTCGATAAAATCTATCTTTACAGTGTTATACAAAATAGAAATAACATTGAACGGTGAAGTAAAAAGGGAAAATGAAAAGGATGAAGTAGACAGGGGTAGATATAGAACAAAATAAGAAGAGCTAGGTGAGGACATCGAATAACAAATGCACATGAATATTAATACAAACATCATAATTAAGGATTGGATCGCAGTCAGATAACTTTCACATTTATATGAATTATTTTGTAATTACGACATCTTTACGTATAAATAGGTACCATCTACCGTTTCATTTTCCATGCAATTATAATCATGTAAAAATGTCCTTTGTACATCATGTACGTTTAAGTACACAACCGTATGGGGGAATTGTAGTCAAACTAAATTAGGTACTTTATTTAGATTACAAAAGAAGGCACTTCGTATATGTACTGGCAGTAATTATTTCTCACATTCCGCACCGCTTTTCTATAGATTGAAAACACTTAATATATTTGATTTATATACATATTATATTGCTCTGCTAGGCTTCTTTTATTTCAAGAATATGTTACCAAATAATGTTTGTGAAATTTTTTCTATTAATAAACAAATTCATAATTATGAGATTCGTAATAACAGTCAATTTCATCGATGGGTGGTAAAAAATACATTTGCTGAAAAATCTGTTCGTTATAATTTCCCTTTAGTATGGTATTCAATCCCAAAAGACATTAGTTCCTGTAATAATTTAAAACTTTTTAAAAACTTGTTGAAGACATATCTTATGGATAAATATTTAAGTTCTTAGCTGCAATCCAATATCATGAATATCGTTCGTCCTTAGACATGCTTATTTGTCACGTTTATGTTATAGTTCTTTTTTGTATGTGTCTGTTTTGTTTTGTTTTGCTTCTCAATTATTTAGTATTTGTACTTCCTTTGGTCACTCATCACACAAGGCCACTGTTTGAGGCCTTATTCTAGTGCACCATTTTCATTGTCATAAATTATTCTTAAATGATTGATTTTTTGTTTTGTATTGTATTTACCAATGTTATTTTTATGGATGGTGAAATAAACAAAAATATTATTGAATTGAATTCAAAAATTGAATTATCAAAGTCAACAAATTCCGTTATAATATTAAAGAAACAGTCCCGACCTAACCGCCCATTGAATTTTGGGTACACTTTGCCATATGATTGAGGCACTGCCCCGTATAAATGCATTTACTTCTACCTTCTCCTTGCAATTCAGGACAATCGTGTGGTTATTCTGGGCGGAACAGTATTGAGGGTCGCATTAATAATCCCTTTCCCCACGAAAGCATTTCTATTTTATTTCGATGTGCTTCAAATGGATTTCAATTTACGTTGACTCCGTAAAACTGCCATATCACCAAGCATATTGTTTTTCAATTCAAACCAAGGTATTCTTATTTTATGTATTTCCCATATTCTAAATTTGGCTTGTGGTGGGGGTGTTTTCTGTAAGATAGACAACACAGCCAAATATATGAATACGGACTTTCTTCGATTTGTAAAGGTGGTTTTACGAAATTTAGGTGGTGTGTTTCGTTGTACTATTATAGAATATGTAGTAAACTATATATTTTGATCTATAAAAGACGAAAATGTACTATTTTTTATCAATAGTAGATGTTTATATGTACTATTTTGATATATACAGTAAACGTAGATGTACTTTTCATCTACAGTAGATGTTGATGTACTATTTTATCTTCAGTACATATAGATTTAATGTATTTATTTCCAGCATTTAATATTTGCTTTTTTATCAATAGTAGATGCAGGTGTACTGTTTTGATCGATAAGAAATGTATATGTACTGTCGATATACGTTTTGACTGACAGTAGCTGTAAATTTGCTATTTTGTTTTTTATCTATTCTAAACGTAGATTAATATTTTAATATGTAGTAGATAGATCTACTTTTGTAATCTGTAAGAGATGGAAATGTACTATTTTTTAATCTATAGATGGATTGTTTTGATCTACGGAAGATCTAAATGTACTGTCTTGATCTACAGTAGATGTATACACTGTTTTAATCTATAGTAGATGTAGACGTAGAACTTTGATGTTCTAGATCTGCTATTTTGATATATAAAACTATTTTACTCTAAGATATATATTATGTTTTACGTTTTCTCTAGCGCAGAAAAGATATTTGTTATGCCTTTTGTATATATGCGATATGTGTGTTATTCGTGTTTGGAAAAAAACAACACTTTCATACTTATTTATCAGAATGACTATGGAGCAACTGCTGCAAATGATTGATTCCTAAGACATTAATAGAAATGTAACCACACAATTCTTAAGAAATAAGCATAATACATTTTAAAAATTAACATTTGAAGTACTGCCTGAAAAACACGTTATACAAAATCCAAGTTTGAATATTCTTGTTTTATTAGTCATGTTCAGGACACACGGTCCCCATGGCACACGTAAACACCTGCCAAAGGTGCAAGAATCCATTATCAACCATGTCGAATTGCGCTTGACTTGGGAAAGCATTCAGATGATGAATACATGTACCTTAAAGGTGTCCTCCATATGGAAGTTAGTACATAAGAACCTTCGATCGTTTTTTCCATTTATGGTCTCGTATACCTTCGGTCTCGTGATTCCTTTTCTATTTCTTGTTTCTTGGTCCTCCGGACTCGTTGGCATTCGGTTTGGTGGGCCTTCTGTCTCGTAGGAATTCGGTCTCATGGACATTCAGTCTCGTGTCCTGTAGGTCTCGTTGGCATTTAGTCTCATGGACCATCGGTCCCCTGGGCCTTCTGTTTAATGCCCCTTTGTCTATTTCTAGTTTTGTGGGCCTTTGGTCGTGTGGTCCTTTATGGACCATCTGTCTTGAGGGCCTCCGGTCCTATGATCCTTTTTCTATTTCTTGTTTGCTTGGCCTTAGGTCTTGTCGGTCTTAGGTCTGGTAGAACTACGTTTAGCTGTGATGGGCTTCAACATTTTCAACCTTTGCTGGCTACGGCACTATACCTTTAAACTGGTATGAAGGATTTATTAAACGATGTGGAAAATTTTCAGTCACGTCCTTAAAATATTTACACGCAAGATAAATTATGTATTGAAATGATCACGGAAATGGCCATTGCGGATATGAAGTCATAATACTATTTCGTTATGAAAAAGATTAATCGTAGTAGGCTGTGTGAAAAATACAACTTTGGGGATATAATTTTCAGATCAGCCAATTCTATTGTAATCCGTAATATTTTGGCCTACAAATATAAAATGCTGATAATTAGTCGTTCTTAAATTGCAAATTAAACTGAGTATGGAATGGAATCGTCAAAGAACAAAGATACATTCTTCTGAATTTATGTGTGCTAGGATTTTCTTGTTAAAATGACAATTGAAAAATCAAGTGAGAATTTGTTTAGGAGTTGTATCATTCATATCATTGATGATAATTATTTGTACAATCGAAGACTGAACAAACTCAAACATAATATATACGGACACTATCTTTTGACAGTAAAATTGATGAATTTAAGCTAAAAGCATTATAACTACTATTATGCTCATCTTTTAATGACTGTTTGTCTGAACAAGTATGTGTATATATTTAAAGAGTGAACTTCTCTGTGACCCTTTTATGGCTTGCAAAGAGACGGATCTCATGCCGATTCGCCCGAGTGACTTCGATTATCAGAAGAGCGTACGCTCTATCCGACCGGTGAAAATATTCTCGCACTGTCGAGCGCCATATTTCACGCGTCTGAAAATAGACCGTGTAACTCGCGAAGCCCCGAGTCATGTTTAATTATTCAACGGTTCACTATTTTTCACAATATCTTTTTTTCTTCTTCTCCTTTTCCCTTCCATTTCCCATTCTCTTTTCACAACTTTATGTTGTCTCCTCTCAATCCATTCCTCTCATTTCGTTTGTTATCTACCATATTAAGTTTTAATGTCAAGAATCTGATGCATTTTGCCGTAAATATTCATGCTGGTCACAGTTGACTTGAGAAAATTGATCAATATTTGAAACCACAGTAATATCGGCATTTTTAATCCACAGAGCATGTGTTTTCACGTTTTAAGCGATTGAACTGTAACCACTATGGTTAATAATGATCAGTAATAGTATCATATAAGGATGATTCTGTTCTGTTATGTTATATCAAATAATTGATACGAAAGATAAAACTGACATAATAAGCCAGCAGAATCTTATAGTGTATGAACATATCGCGAATTGGTCTGGTAAGCAGTTACTCGAGTTCATATCACTAATTGGTTTCCTTTTTCATGTTTTGGGGTAAAATTTGCACTCGATATATATTATTTCTTCTTCCTGGAAAATACTGTAGTGGTTAGTACCCTTTCCTCTACCCCGTATTTTAAACAAAACTCTAATAATGCATTCATTCAAATTAACATTTATTTTCTTCCATTGATCTCGACAACATTCGACATCTGTTCAAATAGTGTAATTTACATGCATATAAAGTAATATAAGTATAATCAAGAACTTGCAATACAAGGAAGAAGGTGCGATCCCAATAAGCGGATGCTTGTAGCGGGTACATCTGAATACACAAATACAAAAGATGATAATTTAATAAAGGAAAAGAATAAAGGGACAGACAGAGCGAGGGAGAGAAGAGGATAGGGAACTCGGAGAAGAGAGAAAGGGAGAGGACTGCAACATAGTAATAATCATAATCATAATTATTATTATAGTAATAATAGTAATTAACATGATAAATGATAAATAATAGAAACTATAAGCAGTAGTCTACTGACAGGGCCACCCTGCAGTAGATCTAGCAGTCCTTTTCTAATAAGTACAATATCACTTTTCTCGTGTCGTCTTGAACTTGAAAGGGTGTGCACTTTCCACTGCTATCGCTCGTAATCCATCATTGACTGCATGCATAATTTGATGATCACAATAGCCTGACATCACACCGCCAACATTTCCCAATTAACGTCACCAGAATGATAAGAGCTCCTATCCGTTCCAAGTCATTAGGCCGGTTTCCATTGGCCTGATGCTGCTCCTGTTCCGCAAAATATGAACAACGAGAAAATAATTAGATTGTATTTCTAGCAAGGTTGGGATTAAAGTCCCTGTTTTTTAAATTTATTTTCCCGGACAAATGTAAACATTCGCATCACAATCTATATACGCATATTTCTTTCTGCAAAGATCATTGTGAACGAAATTACACAAACTGGGAAATAATCTACTACCACACTGAAACTCAGGGAGTTCGTACACACTGTAACCGATTTCATTTTCCAGGGAGACAAGTAAATACTATATCCGTTCAATGTAAGTTTCCATACCTAGGCAGGTCGGTGCATGTGAACGATCTCACAGAACGGAGGATGGTAAATTACCTGTCGCAGCATCTGTAATGTCCGCCTCACAGCGCACAGCGTGTAACATCATCATCTCACCAGAAGGTTCCTCCTTCCTATGCCTTTAACATCTCTTCCACAAAGTCTGTATGGTGAATATAATGTGATGACTAAAGCACCTTCATAATACCAGTCGTGGCATAGTTTACCTTTCACTGAGAAAGGAACACACTGTAGATTCCATAGTGGATTTTAATAAAAGTTTCAGAGTAGAGCAATTTGTGTCATCATCAATATTACTTGTTCCAAGATTAACAAGGCTGAGACAAAATATGGAGGGTAATACTTTTACGTCATGAGATTTACAGCATAAAACTGTCAAACAATGTACATATTTGAAATACGAAATTTAGCTAAGATTGTGTCCATTGTTTATTGACAAATAAAAATAATAACTTTAAGGATGTCTGCTCATAATCTATTGTTCTCTCTTAATCTTAAACATTGTTAAGATTAAAATTAAAATATCAAAATATTATTATTATTATTTCATAACTCTTATGCCTATTTTATTATATAAGAGTATCAAGAAAGTTCTAGTATCTCTTCAGTTTTAAATCAAATTCCCCCAACCATCATAATCATCGCCTTGTTTTGAAATCTACAAAATTATTGTTTCTAATCAAACTGCATTTTAAACGGGTCGTGTACTACCGTGAAGAGAGAATTTTATATTATTGGCCCTAAATAAAAATTCAGTGCTTGAAATTGTAAAAGATTTCATTGTTTTTCGTTGCTCAATATCACGAGGTTATGACAAATATCGAATGTCGGAAAAGGCTCTTTGGACTCGGGTCGACAAAATTACCCAGTATAAGAGAGATATACATTAAATTTGGGTATAAATTGGAGAATATGGTGTATTGGTATTTGCTCAGCTGTGAGCGCTGCATACATTTTATTCTCGTTTGCTCCTCATGTACGCTATAGCTTCACTCTGTTAGATACGATACGCCAGTGGTGTGCTGAGAGAATACAATTACTCACTCCATGTCCACGAATCCACCTTATTCCCAATCCTCCCACAGTTTATTTACTCTCACCAAACAGAATTCTGTATTGCCAGCACATCTTCAGTGTCCATCGTCAGTCTCCTTAGTGAGGATATAAACAGAGAAGGCGAGGCCAGATTCGTGTTGACAAACGCTCTCCGATACAGAATAACCTCCTATCTTTCCTTTTTCAAAGAGATTGTCTAATAACGAATTCGATGTAATAATACAGTATTGCGGGTGGCAGTCAGAAAAGGCATCGTACGTCAATAAAGAATATTAAGGCAAAAGCATAAAAAAAGATGAAATATTTGATAATCGAATTCAGGACACCATACAGTCGGGAAAACAGCCGTTGTCGGAGGACAGTTGATGTCGTCCATAAGTGAGACCAGTTCCGCATCAATGAACACGCCTGACCTTGGAGCTACGCTGCTCGATCCGCTGCTGCTTAGTAGTTATATGGACTTTAACAAATTCTACCTAATTTCCTTTTTTCCCCGAAAAATATTTACTTTTAAAGTCCCCATGGCATGCTAACCCTGACATTTTTCACAATAATCTGCGTAGACGAAAAATAAGAGTTAAACATGCCTTCGGTATATATTTTAAAATGTATAATTATAAAGAAAATTAATATCGTTGCCAAACGATTTCTATGCAGCGCCGCAATGAGCAGCATGGCTCAAAGGTCACGTGTGATCACTGATGCGGAACATGTCTCGTTAACGGAGGACATACATTATTGTCCTCCAATAACGGTTGGATGTCGAGAGAAATTCACAATGCGCACAGTTCACAATAAACCCAGCAGAGGACATTGAATTTTTTTCTAAAAAAAAGGAGTTGATTAACTTTGTGAAAATTGTGAAATCAGCTCAAATGCCAGTGAATTATGTCCAATCATCTAACTACATATATAATTAAGGATATGTGAATGTGTGAGAGAAAATGGAACCCGTTTACTATCCTAAAAAAATGAAAATCGCGATCGATCGCTGGCGCAAGTCGCTCGGCTTCTTCGCTGCGTTGTAGTCACAAAAACCAAGCACCAGCGCTTGGCGATTTCAGAGCGGGTTTCCAGCCCGTACGGTATTCTGTGATAGAGCGAGGTATGCCAAGCGTAAGAGTTCTTTAGAGTTCGGTGGTACTCTATCCCTACATCAATGTTCAATCGTAAATATCTTTGATATTTAAACGAATGATCAGCTTATAAAACTCAGGGGATTCCTGTCTGACCTAAAGGTTTGCAATTATGATTACAGCATTAGCTGGAACAGTGATTTTTTTTTCAGTCCTTGGCAATGTTAATCAATCCCTTTAAACTGTGCACCAATCACAGATTTTTTAAAAGGTGTCGTCTGTGCTTGACTGTTCTTAACTGGGTACGTTAAACAAATACAAAGTAGTTATTGGATGCATATAGAAATAGTAAGCAACAGCGTTCAATTTGCAACAGATTCTCTTGTTGTATACAGAGCATAGGAACTTAAGCCTTCTACTTCAGTTGGGTCCAATCGGAACAACAGCCCCTTGCGAGGTTGTCCTCTATAATCAGTTTAAGACGTACCTATATCAAAATGGCATACAACCACTAGCCACTACTCCAGTCTTTCCCTAATGAATCATGGACATCATATAAGGCAGTTGCTAGTCTCACCAGCGCCTTTGATTAAGCAACTGGATATTGGCGTTCTACATATTCTCGGAGTGGATTGGATTGTAAAATATGTCATTGAATACGTCACATGCAAACTGGTATAAAAAAATCAGCTCGGATAAATGCCATAGGTTGCATGATCCGGAGAGCGAAGTAATAGTTTTCTTTTTCATTCACCTGGAGACCTCCCTCTCAAGCGAAATGTATGCACCCTATTTTATCAATTCTACTGAGAAGCATGGCTTGCATCCGAACGTCCTCGAACACATGTTTTGAAGGAGTATCTAAACTGGTGGTTTAAATTGACTTCAGTTTGTGAATCCAAAATTCGCTTTCCATTTATATTCCTCATTGAATGGCTTGTGTAATAGCAGACACAAGTATAATTTTTTGTCTAAATGAAAGAATATCAGAGTGCATTTCCGATTGAATTACATCGATAGTTTGATTAATACAGGCCTTGTATTTGATTTACATATATTCCATTAACCTCACTCAATCTACTTACCGCAATGGGAGCCTGAGTCCATATCGTTCAATTCATTTGGGAGTTGTTCGTATCGTTTTACCAGCTAAAGCATACCTTCAGCAAGTAGGGCTTTCAACTAGACACCTGCCTCAGATAAAGGTTGTTGGGGGGGGGGGGGGGGGTTGCTTGGAAAGTTAAACAGAATTACACCGAGGTCAATGGTAAAGATTCTTCTTTTCTCATTAAGTCTTAATTAAAAACCTTGGACCTTATTTTGCTCATCAGGTGTATTCATTCTATTGGTTATTTGAAAATATGAGATCCGTGGATAGTCAGGATTATTTTCCTGAAGTTCGAGTCAATTAAAGATTCTAGGCAAATTACTAATACTTCCCTTAAACATATAAAGGAGATTATGCTTCCCGGTTTCCCGAGACTTCAACCGCCAGCTCCACTCCTAATCCCGATCCTGTCTTTCGAGTTTCGACATACCCTAGAGAGGAAGAGACTTCGCAATTTCCTGCGCGTTCGCTAAAACAAACATCCCAAGCTCACACCCTGCATGCTCTGAGATCGTAATAACTCATATATTTGTCACTTACTCATGTATACAGCCTGTTCCCTACAGGGGCCAGTTTCCTTTTCTTTTCGTAACCCCTAGTAACGGCATTTTGCCCCTATCATCCATGTTCCAAATTCCTCCACTTATCAACATCTGACGAGCTCCGTCGGGAAAGGGTTTCACCAATTTTCAACTCAATTTGGATGTCTGCAACAATAATTATGTGAATAAATCGTTTTTGATAAAACCTCTCTTTGTACACAATTTGTACATAATGAACACTAAAGAACATGCATCTTCCTGCTTGGCCACATCAATCATTTCTATGAAAAGTTTTGCAATTACAAATATTCTTGAATTCTTATTTTAAAAAGGCTTATAAACGCAAATATTATGTTAAAAACACAAAGAAAGTATCTGCATTTCCCTGGCGTTCATAATTCTATTTGAGAAATGGGTAGTGACATATCCAGGAATTAATAAAAATGGGGGTGGAATTCTCCCGGAGGCGGGAGGGAGGTGGAATGCATTTTCCGTGCCTGATTTTGTTCATAGGCATGAAACTTGAGGGGCGGCCCGCTCAACACTATTTGCTGTAAACGCCACTGGAGGGACAGGGTAGGCCTACACAGTTCGAATTTTATTTCAACGGTTTGCCGTTTATTTCAGAATTTTTAATGCACTTTACGACTATACTGAATTCAATACAAGTATGTCGTATACGCCCCTTCCACTTTTTATTACTTTGCTTTATTCCAACGTACAGTAGTGAATTAAAAGAGAAATGAGAAAACGTGAGAGAAAGAAAAGGAGGAGGAAAGAGAGTGAACATAAGATGAACGACCCCCTCACACTCATTCCCCTAATCGGCCGGTGGTCTTGTACCCTGATTTCACATTTTGTTTGTTTGTTTGTTTGCAGATGCTTTTCTGCATTTATTTCATAATCAATGTAAACAACAGTTTTCAAACGTAACATAATTATAATGGATGAGGCGATAAACTTACATAGAAATAATTGAGTGTTACATCATGAATGCAAACCATCTTTCAGTGATAATAATATTATATACACGTACCAATAATACAGTGAGTATGGATATAATTCTATATAAAACATTTGATGATGTAGGTACAATTATTTACAAAATGCAGAGGGCAAAACTATCATAAGCAAATGCTTAAAACGATAGCAGCCTGGAATTGCATGCGTATAGATGAGGATTCAGGAAATATATAAGATCATCAATCAAGTCGAGTCCACTTACTTAGCATGTGTATAGATGTATATGTGTGTATATATATATATATACATTTTTTTTTTTTTTTTTTTTTTTTTTTTGGGGGGGGGGGGGTAATTTTATGTTCATTTTATGTTCATTATGTTACAATATCTTTTTGTGTTATTATATAATTATGTGTTCTATTGTATACGGATGCACCATCGGTGAGATGGGTGCCGCTGTTTCAAAAGCGATTTCCAAATAAATAAATAAATAAAATAAATATATAGAAATAATTTGCCATATTGTAAATTCAAGAAAATTGCATACATTGAGATTCACTTATAACTCGCCATATTCTAATTTTAAGGGAATTGCATATATCTGTGCCGTGAGTGCGCAGGTGCAAAGTGCATATAGCTGGGGATTATGGTTTTGCAGATAATGTAATTGTATGGAGGGAAATTGAGTTTGGTTTAAGGATAACAATGGATACAGGACAATCAGGGGTCGATATTCAAAGCAATCATTCATGGTTGTAATTTATCAGCAGATGTTTCTTCATTAGAGCTTTAAAAGAGAAATGAGAAGAGGCAGTTTTTATATTTCCAGGTAGTGAGTTCCATATATCAGGACCATTGTGTCTAATAGTTTTTTGCGCTATGAATAGTCTGGGATTGTTCAAGTGAATATCAGAAGAATGACGTGTTGGATAGGAATGAATGCTGTAGTTTTGAGTGAAAGCATTTTGAAGAGTACTAGGTAGAGACTGTTTCGAGAATTTAAACATAAAAATAGCCGTTTGGAATACATGAATGTCATTTATTTTAAGTGTTTTGAGTTTGTAAAATAACGGATCTGTGTTTGCTAAATAGTGCGAAGACGTACAAATGCGCAGCGCTTTTGGAGTAAAAGTAATGAATTGATTCTTGTTTTGTAGGAATTTCCCCATGCCAGGTTACAGTAAGATAAATACGGATAAACTAGCGCGTTATACAATATAAATAAGGATTTTTGAGGTAAACTGTCTTTTAGTTTGTTTAATATACCTACTCCTCTTGACATGTTAGATGATATATTATCAATGTGATTTTTCCACGTTAAATTGGAATCTATTAACACCCCCAAGAACTTTGTTGAATCTTTACTAGTAAGGGTAACATCGTCAATAATTATATCGTCGTGGAAAAAAATTTGCTGAACTCGCAGTCTTAAAGTGTATGAAGTTAGTTTTTCGTTATATTTAACGAAAGTTTATTGCATTTAAACCAATGTGATATATTGATTAATTGTGTATTAATTGTTTCAATTAGTTCATTTAAATCCTCATGGGAATGAAATACATTAGTGTCATCTGCAAATAATATATATGATAATGATGGCGCAGAATGAACAATGTCGTTAATAAATTAGAAAGAGGAGTGGACCCAAAATGGATCCTTGGGGAACGCCACATTTTATAGTGGATGTTTGTGATCTACTATTATTATATTGAACAAATTGGGATCTATTGGAAATGTAACTTTTAAACCAAGATAGGGTATTTCCCCTTATTCCATAATGCCTAAGCTTTTGTATTAGAACTGAATGATCAATGGTATCGAATGCTTTCGAAAGGTCCATAAAAATTCCAATTGTGTGCTCCTTTTTAGAGAGAGATTTAGTAATTTTATCAATTAATTCAAGGATTGCATAGTCAGTTGAAAGGTTCTTTCGGAATCCATATTGGTTGGGAGTGAGTAAATTATTTGTAGCCAAAAAAGAATTTAGTCTCTTGTAGCCAATTTTTTCCAGTATTTTGGATATGCTTGACAGTAAAGAAATCGGACGATAGTTACTTATTAAAGATGGATCATCTTTTTTGTGGATGGGAATTACTTTCGCAATTTTCAGTGCATCAGGGAATATTCCCTGATTTATTATCCTGAGACCGTCCCCTACCAATGTCAGTGCCCCTCAATGGCTGGGTCCACTCTACGCCACGGCTAACGTAGGTCTTTCATTCTTCATGCCTTCGCCAGAGATTCTGAATCGATATTCGTCTGTTGAGCGAGCTGGTGTACCATGAAATTTCATTACGTTCTACTCTTCAGAGATTTCCACGATCATGATTTCAAAGGAGAGGCGAGTTTGTGTGAAATGTGTGAAGAGTATCGAGTAGCCGAGGTATGCAACCAACCATGCTTACGTCGGAGCTTGGGTAATCAAAGAATAATGTAGTCTGGCTTTCAGGCAGTCCTTTGATTTACTGTAGCCATATAACCGTGGGCTTTTGTCCTATTTGCTGAAAATAATCACTATCAATTATTTTACTACACATACTTTTTAAACGCATTAAAAAAAAGTACACTATAATCAGTAAACCAAAAAGAAAAATTACCCCACCCCCCCCCCCCCCCAAAAAAAAAGCGATAGCATTTTATGTGTGATGTCTGACAATTTGCAAACTTAGCTTACCAACTAGCTGGTTGTTTCAATCCTTGTAAGAGGTGTCATTTTCGCAATTAAAAATACAAATTTTCTGCATAGTGCCATTATATTCAATATATCGATGAAAAAACCTCGACATTTTCATACTATAATTATTAGTGACAATTTACTGTAAATCCCACCACCTCCCCCACTTCCAAGATTCAGGTGGCGCCACATGTTGCTCCAATGTTTTCCAACAACTAGATGCCCCCTTTTTTATGGAATTATGTGGGGATTCGATCATGAACGAATACTGAATTTGGCATAATTTACTTTAAAGTAGATCTCATAAGCTATAAGAACAAAAAATATGAGACCATTGTAGATGAATAAGTTAGCCCAAGTTCAGAGGAATCTGCTTTTCCCGCCGCATTTGCAATCTGCGATTAAACTTGACAGGTCGATTTTTCTTTTTCTTTTGACATTTTTCGTGAACGCTGCTCACCATCTCACGTGAATAAAGGGTTAGCTCGGGTGAGAGATAAGGAAACAAGAGTTTGCTTATGTGAGTATGTTTGTCTTTCTGTCTGCTCGCTCCATCGTTTATTGATGTATATGTCACTCGCATACATCACTCAACATCGAATCCTATAGTCACGTGATTTGCACAGCTACAGCTGTGGTGCACAGATAGTCTGTAAGCCTGACTCTAAGTTCATTTTTCATACACAAAATCTCTTTTATTGAGTTAAGATTACCGGTGATTGTGGTAATGGATATCGCAGAGGACATACATAATAATGAATAGTAACTTGCTTACTTTAAAGCGAATGAATCACCTGGAAAATAATTTGTGTACAGGTAATACGTATGAAATTTCAAAAAGAGCATTTTACCCCGTTAACGGTTAATGAGCGTGAAGAAGATAAATAATTCATTGATAACCTGCGCACGGAACCCAAGTCAGGCTTGGGTTCTGTGCGCGCCCTTTTGGTGGGTGTGTACGTACATGTACATTATATATGCGAATAATAGCAGCATATCTCCAAACATTAACTAATGTGTCCTTCGTACAGTCCTCACCAAGTTCCCATTTTGTGAAGTTTCTCCAAAAATGAATTAGATTTAGAAAAATGTCCTCAAACATGTGGTAGCTTTTGCGTCTAAATGCATTTATTCTCTTCTCGATCAGGAATCTACTCGTGGGTTATATTTTCTTATTATGCGTTTCCGAAATGATGACGGAATGGCACTCTCTATTTTCAAATAGGAGAGTTAGTAGTGATCTCGTCTTAATTGAAATAAGAATCATGCATCGAGCAGGAGGATGATTAGGACGATGACAACGAGGATGAAGAAACGGGGAAGAGGCAATCTCGATGTCGTCACAATAATGAAATCCCTCAAGCTATCGATTCGATAATTGGATTTCTTGAAAGAGGAGAACTAGCGTGTTTAGCATAGAGGACGAGGGGAAGGAGAGAGGGGGGGGGGGTGGGGAGAGAAGCTAGGGGACACGGATCAGAGAGAAGGAAGAAAGAAAAAAGAGATATAGTAATAGTAGGAAGTTTGAAAGGGTGATCATACTTGTGATGAGGATGTCAGAGAGGAAATTTATCTCCTTATATACGAAGAAAGATGTCACGTTAGGAAAGTGAACTTACATGGCTTCCAAACATTCCCCATCCCTTCTTTCTGACAAACCTACATCCGCCCGCTTGTCTAACCCTATTATCAGGTGAAATGTACGTCCTCCAATCCATGTCGAACTGTGACATTAGACCACGAGATTCATGACCTGCTATGGGCTAATTGGAACTGAAATATCCTCCATCCTTTCATCCTTAGGATTTATGGGAAAGAACTTCATTAATGAAGTAACTATTCTGTCATTAAGGGTGACCTTTTTATGTTGAAGCACGCGTTGATGGCTTTGAAGAGACATGGATTTTAATGGGCGACAGTAAGCCTTGTCGATACGACCTTTTAATAGGAAATGTTAAGAGAAATGGCTTATTTCGTTTTAACCCAATATAGCAAATGACATGCTATATTTTCCAAAACTTATAGTCACAAAATATGTATATTACTGTAATCAAGGCAGGAATATATATATTGGTACTGTTTAAGAGCTTGAGGTCGTACAAGGCAGGAATAGATATATTGGTACTGTTTAAGAGCTGAATACATCAAGGCATGAATATTTTGGATCAATATCTCTATCAAACAACAAATAAAGAATTTCTTATTACCTCATCCTTTTATTATATGTGCGTGGTAATTGCAAAACACTTGTGACCACTATCTCATTCCCTATTTGATATTTTTCAATTTCTACAAATTGTGATAAAATCACACTGTAAACCATTATTCACACAAATGCCAATCCACTATATGGACATTATAACATATAATTTTAAAGGGAGCGACAAGTCGCAATCTGGGCGCTTTTACAGTTGGCTGCTCCTTTCTCTGGATCAAAGTTCAAAGCGACTTCAATTTATCGTGCGCAGCTAATAAAAGTTCGCACATTGACCCAAATTTGAGTAAACAAGATCGCGCGTTCTTTATTCCAGTATTTGAATCTCATTGATCGGTTGTGTATGGAGGGATTCGAGTTAACGATCGCGCGAGGAATCCGGCAATAACATTCCTTCGGTAGCGCACGATTGGACCTGATTATATCCGAATTTCCCCGAGTCAGGCCAACTGGTCAGGCCCATGGATTACTCCCTTTAAGGTAGGTTACATGGAGAAATACGATCTAAAGAAATCAGAATTCAGAATTTAGATAAATTTACATAGATCCGGACCCCGTTTCATAAAACTTTTTATCGATAACAAGTTACAATAATTGTTATAAGCTACTGAAATCCTTGGATCTGATTGGCTGAGAGAGACCTTGTCATAGATAAGGGGCAGTTGTTATTGATGACAAGTTTTATGAAACGGGGCCCTGAAGTACACATCTTCACAACCATGAAGTCTTTTTATCGAGTTAGCGAGTAGAGTGACCAGAGTGCCTTTATTGTTCTTCAACCCTTTATAGATAATCATTTCGTCGTACGTCCTCTCCATAAGTACTGCCTTTTTATTCATTTGCCCAAGAGGTTTTTGAGTGTCTAAGCGTTCAGTGCCTTTTAGAGGACTGTCCTCACACGGGCATGATCAGGTTTTTTGTGCATTGGGGTGTAAAGAAAGAGGTAGATTGTCTTTCAAGAAGTCAGTTATTATCCAAACTGACAATATTGTATCCATCATTTTTGGTTATCATAAGCTGTATGCTTACTTTCTGAATATTTGATTAAAACGACAGAGGGATAAGCGTGTCATATTCCAATTTTGTTACGGTTATTCACCATTATTCATTTTATTAAAAAAAAGAAAGAGTAAGAAAAAGTTTAAATACATAAAGAAATTTTAAAGAAAAAAAAAGACTTAGGAAGTTCGATATGATACTGATACTAAGATATGAGTGAGCCATAAACAATGCACTTTAGGTCATGTATGTGGCCCATGCACACTACATCCCTGTCCTACCCCCAATGTACCCTACCGTTCCCCCATCTAATCCCATCTCAACCATCCTGCCGATATCCTTCATCAAAAATGTGTTGATGTGTAAATATTACAAATCCTTGTCAAGAACAAACCTGACCATGCTTACATGCACTAAATCTTTACCTTATGGAAATGAAATGGGGAAAAAAGCAAATCATAATAGGACTACTCATATTTACCATGTGACAATTATATAACATTGTATCAAACTGGATACTGGATTGAGGGGTTTGCACAATACAAGCTTTGCTTTTTAGCATTCCCCTCCATTTTCAGCATTTATTTATTATAATTATCTTTGAAAATTACGCTGAATGAAAATTATTGTTATTACATGCATTTTGTTCATGATATTATTTAGGATGTATTTACGTTTGTCTTTATATTGTTGAAAATGGTTCATGATATTATTTATGATGTAATAACGTTATATTTTGTTGAAAAATGTTTCATGAAATTATGATGTAATTACGTTGTTATATTCTGTTGAAAATGGAAAATAAATGAAATGAAATGAAATGAAATCATATTGATATAATCAATGCAATAAAAATCATAATAGGACTAACATGAGGAAAATCATATAACATAATTATATCAAATTGGCATATTATATATAATATAATTTTTGTATAATTTGTATAAATTCTCATCCAAGAAATACAAGAGAATACAGTGCAATAAATAAGGAAGTTTTTTTTTCTTGAACAAATAAAGTATACATTTAGAGAATTATTGTTTACAATATTTTTGTTCAGTAAACATAATCAGGTCAAATATTTCCCCAGAAAAAAATACACTAGGATTCATGTGGTAAAATTCCCCCTGCTGTTCCACCCTCCCCTTTGCCCAATATCACCCAATATTACCGTGAATATTCATAAGAGGGCAACTGGTTTCCTTGGCCGCCATTAGGTCTGAGTAGGTCTGAAGCTTATATCACGAGGTTAGCGGAAACCGACGCATTACGATAAATTAGTGTGAGTGATGTGGGGGAACCTCTTAAGCTTGATTGCAAACTGAAAGCTCGGTAGGTCTGATGCAGAATTGTAGGGTCATATCTGAAAGAAAAGCAATTGTTATGCAGTGACTATAAATTCGAATTTTTAAAGGCTCTGTCGTTCTTCCAATTCAGTTTTTTAAATGTTATTTGAAATCTATTGTAGGACTACATGATGTTTAGTTCAAAATTTGATGTGCGGTGTTTATATTTAATGTCCATAGATACATCTGGGGAGCGTTTCATGAAAGGAAGTTGTCAGATATTTTATCCGACAACTGTTATAAGCTACTGAAATCCTTGCATCTGATGGGCTGAGAGCAAATTTGTCGGATAAAATATCTGATAAGTCCTTTCATGAAACGCCCCCCCCCCCCTCCGAAGTATTGTTAAGTTGATGATTAAACCTCTGTGTTAAACCAGGGTCGAAAGAAAAGGTTAAAAACTTAAAAATGAATATAAAGAATCATATGCTCTGTAAACCAATTTTCACTCTATAGTGGCTAAGTAACATAAAGTAAATTACTGACCAAATTTCTCTAATACCGCCGAGGAATTTTTAAAGAGGATTCCTGAAGATATTTGACCTATTTTCTTAATTTTGTTGATGTATCCATGTATGCATATATTCTATTTTAAAACAAGTTGGTTGTGTTTACATTGAATTCAATTATATCATAGACCTACCAAGAAAAGGGTATGTTGCATATGAAAATCAAGTAATAGCGTGAAATGAACGCTATACCATATACTATTGAGCTTTACAACACCAATATAACCGATATCTCCATCATGCATGTTCTCGTGGTTAATATTATGTAACATTTTTGTATTATAAGAGTGCCAGCTGGGTCACTTATTTATGCAAACATGGTTATTGCATTACTAATTTACGTCGAAAAACACGACGAATGAAAGGTAAATAGGCGAATAGCAACCAATGTAAAAAACCAATCCTTTGATAAGCACGTAGCATTTTTCAACATTTATAATTTGTGTTTTCTTGAATAAATTCTTGAAACGTGCCCTAGATGTACATTAATAGGATGCACTGAACGGTACATATACATTTAGAGTTAGAGAATATACGTATATAGTCAAGCCACGTGTAACACGTCCGAAATAATTATGGGGATCATAACAAACAGAATGTGTCATTTTCCTCCGTTTCTTTTCTTTCTTTCTCTCTCTCTCTCTCACACACACACACACACACACACACGCCCACACACACACACATTCTCACCCCACACACACTCTCTCTTTTCCCTGATAAGATATACATGAGAATCTCTCCTTGTTTATGCATTTTCTTCTCTTTTACCGACCTCTTGATATTTGCTATACCCGATTTTCAATCGTCATTGCAAATCATCTTTGCAGAGCAAAACATCCACGTATGAATGCTTTGTCCCCGGGTCAAAGCCCACGCTTCCAAATTTTCAAGTTAATGGCAGATTTACTTCTGTATCCCCACCGTTACTGGGAAGTATACAACCATAAGGATGATATATTCGTTATGGTTTCAGCATTAAGACTAGAAAAGTACACCATTATGATTCCGAAAAGTGGAGAATAGTGTATTGCCCTCGTTTGGCGCACATTTCCCTTGGGTGTCACGCTGTCGTCTGCATATATTAAGAGTTCAAAGATGCGTTACACAAGGACGTAAAACCTGAACGATGGAGCAGCATACAAATACATCACGGTAATGTGTATATTATACGAACAGCGACATCAAGAATACATTTATCAGTCGAACACATTCAATTTAATGCTTCTGTACGATGTAACAAGAGAACAAAAGACACACAATGCAAACAGCCTACATTGCAGTCCGTTTTTTGAAACCCATGCATGCAAGCGAAGCGGCGAAACTTAAGCCGTATAGGGTTCTTTGTGGTAATTTCCTTGGCCGCCGAACCGCCATGGTCAGTTATACACTCGATCCGTCAGGTCAGGCTATCACTTTCACTGATATTGAGACCAATGGTTTGGTGATTTATTAGTCGTGGTGTGGGCGAGATAACGTTTGAGGTTCACGGAATCATTTCGTACGCGATCCATTAAAAACAAACTTTGTGCAACCTCCGAGTCTTTAAACGAAACTAATGAATCACCAAAACTAACAGTATTATGTTCAGATCATTTTACGTATATAGTGTTCTTTAATTTAGAAAGAAAAGGAAAGTTACGATTTTGTATTTTGTAATGTATTTTCATATCTACAGTAGATTTTTCAAGAAACGCAGAGAACTAGAAAAAGGGGTTGTTTGCTTTTCATTTGGGTGTTTTAAGTGGGATCTGGGTCAATGGTTCAAATATAATTTTTTTTAAAGGGAGGGAAACAGGGGATGGAAGGAGATGAATGGAGAACAGGGAGGAAGAGATAGAAAAATGGAGCGAGAAAGTGAGGAAAGGCGGAGACTGGGGCGGAGATGGAGAGAGAAAGAGAGAGAGAGGGGGGAGAGAGAGTGAGAGAGGGGGAGAGAGAGAGTGAGAGAGAGAGAATGAGATTACATGTATCATAGAAGGGACGAGGGAAGAGAAGAGAATAGAGGCGAACATAAATTAAGACAGGAGACAGCAAGATAAACTGAGACAGAGGTGTTGAAAGACAGAGGGGATTGGGGGGGGGGGGGGGGACTGAGAGGTGCAGAATACATACGTCGATTAGTTTATTTCTCAACTTGCTGTAATATTAGTCAATAAATCTAACTCAAGACGTGCCCTTACAGCCAAGGACGACACGCTTGTATGTTTAAACATCGTGAAATTTTGAAGAGGAAATCACGAAATTGGGAGAGAGTAAATATTCCGTTAGAGATTCCTTACCACAGGGGAACTTTCGCTATGTTCGTTGCATTAGTCCTGTCCGTTTTACAGATAGACACTGTGGTGAAGCCATTCAGTGGGAAATATATTTTGTGACTCTGTCTAAAATCGCACTGTATGAGGGGCCTCTCCTCTCTTATACTAACGCTGTCACATAATTTATGTTCATTCCAAGTGCATATTGACGACTGTAGTGAACATACACTAGTTATCCTTAAATCACCCACCCCTAGGTACTCTTCGTTTGAAAATACTGTCAAGGGGTAGATTACGGGAAGATTGTTAAAAGGTTTGTTGCTAGTTATGTGCGTTCGGCTCATTGTTTTTTTTTCTTCATAAACTGGGCAAACAGTCATAAATAAACCTATTTTTAATAGGACACCTTTAACAGTCGCTCTTTGAAAGCTCTCTCGCTAATTAGATAATCAACTTACTGTCCAATGTACCAGCGTATCACGCTTGACAAAGTGTGTGGGCGAGGGTGGGAGTGTGCGTGTGTGTTAGCTATCCCTGGAAGACGATTGCTTGTTACCACAATCGTCGTAATTGAAAACGTCAATTGACTTCCAAGGGGTAATGCCAATATGTCGCAGTCATTAATGAGTGTTCCACTTTGAAAGCGTCTCTAATTGAAAATGTAAATACGCACCTGCCTGGGTAAAAACACAGTTGTTTCTCATGGTAGTTAATGTTCAGAGGAGACTTAAATGTACTATTTGACCTTTCAGGAGGTATGCTCACATAAATCAACACAAGGTGCTGTAAGAGAGATGTTAACCAAAAAAAAAATCGTTTGAAAGATTTGTTGCTTTTTTGTTGCAATATCAAGGCAACTTTACTTTTCATGCGATGAGAAAACAAATGAAAAAGAGTCTTAATGCAAAAAAAACCCAAAACAAAACGAAATGGCTAGAAATTAGACCAAAAACATATTGTAAAGGCAAGCCAAGTGACGGGTGATAGGGGCAGGTAAGACATGGAATCGAATCAAAGAAGATTGATTGAAGAAAACATGAGGGGATGTGCGGAGGGAAGGAAGAGTGATTTGGGATGGGGTGAGTTGAGAAATGGAAAATCAGATATTGCACTGGATTGTTTAAACAAACATGAGGTGTTGTGTGATTGTATGTGTTCCAAACGCTAGTCGGGTTTCACTATTCAGAAATTAGGGGACCAGTCGGTTACAAGTTTCTATACGTGAACAGAGACGAGGGGAGAAAGAATGGGATAGATAGAAAGAAGGAAGTAGGGAGAGGAAAGAAGGAAGAAGGGAGAGGAAAGAAAATAGCGGACGGATGTAATGGTTTCTTTCCGATGCGAATTGATTCTGATTTGAAGAAAATATCAATGAAGAAAAACAAATATTATTACAGAATGAATCAGATGGTAGGGAAATAATACAAGATTAACGAGACCTGAGACCATTCATTCATGATAGTTATCCACGGAAAACAGCAAAAGCAAAATCTAACAGTATAATTGGAAATTAAATTTTAAAAAAGGTATGAAATTATGAGTTCAGAGCTGTAGAACACAGAGACACCATCAGTTTTATTTATGTTTCATTGATTTTATGTAATATTTCTTATTTGCGATATTTGGTTCATTTCATTTCAATCTTAACAGTAAATAAACTTTTTTTTTTCAATTGTTTTTTAAATTAGCAAAATAAAAATGTTGAAATGTTATTTTTAACCGGCATGAATCCACATTGAACGGTATATTTTTAAATAGAAATCAAATGAATTGAATATAAAATTATAAGGAATTGATTTAGAACAATTTAGGTAAATACGAACGAAGATAGAATGGCAAGGATCAGAGAGAAGAAAGAAGGAAAAGTGAGATAAGGTAATCGTAGGAGGTTTCATAGGATGAGCATACTTAATTGAGGAGGATGTCAGAGAGGAAATTTATCTCCTTACGAAATAAAAGTCACGAAAATGTTGAAATGTTATTTTTAACCCGCATGAATATACATATTGAACGTTATATTTTGAATAGAAATCTAATGAATTGAATAAATGAGCTGATTTAGAACAGTTTAGGTAAATACGAACGAAGATAGAATGACAAGTTCACATCTAAAGTAGACTCCTTCACTCACTAAACTTATGTATCAGGAAAAAGAAGAGAAAAGACAAGGGCGTACCTTGTTTTTCCCAGATATTCAAAATATTCTAAGAAGTCTTGTCAATCATAGATATAGCGCTAAATAGGTCACGTGATTAGTCTTCCTCATCCAAAGTCTTCTGTCAATTTCATTTTGTATCTGTTCTTAATTATTGTGTGTCGAGAAAATGAGGATCGAACTCAATAATGATAATGCACCGTGCCATGCACGGCGGGTCTGAAAGCAGACGTGGTCATGTTATCTTTTCAATTAAAGAAGAGATACCCATAACAAGAGTGTGAGCTCCCTTGTCATCGAATGGGGATGATGACTAGAGCTGACGAGAATTAAAGATCGGGATAGGTCCTTTTCGGACAGTGAATGAGACGGAGGGGATATAAGGAGTACATAAAGGAAGAAAGAGAGAAGAGAAAGAGGAAAAAGTAGGGGTGCCTCTTTCTGGCAGATCTGTGCGCAATATAAGTACAAAATTATTACTCTTAATATTATTAAGGAGCAGGAAAAAATGAGAAGAACTGAAAGGACGGGATAGGAAGAGATATGAAAGAAGTGGAAAGAAGATGTTGTGTTTAGGAGAACAGGAGAGAAGAATTAGGACAATGAAATATGAAAGTTATATGCAATAAGAGAAGCAATCAAAATAAAATGTAACTTACTACTTGTTCATATTAAGTTTAATTATTTGTTTCATTGCTACCGAAATCTTTTCATATCCGATTCATATACCATAACGAGTACAAAGGAATGTGCTATCGTGACTCTACATAATATAATACAGTGTTTAAAATGCCATGGTATGATACTCAAGTTAAAGTATTGTCAGTCCACGAACATGACGGAACATCCAATAAATTAACACAATCTGACGACATCGGGTGTTGTCTCAGCTCAGTAATGAAAATTAATTTGCGCGCGAAACACGAGGGGCCGTCTTGGGAAGCAATAAATCGATAGACATCAGTACGGGAAACCATCTCATGGTGGGACTAAGAAAATATCAGAATGTTCATCGACGTATAATTGCAAGCCCGTCCAAGTACACTGGTCGTCACTGCACTCTATACATGATTTAAATACTCAAGAACAATTTTCTGCATTTTGAAATGTGTGACATGATACGTCGCTACAGATTTATCTCATGGGAACAGTTGTTGATTAAAGGTTGGAGAGACTATTTGCCATTTGCTATGGGAATCTTCTGATTAAGTTAATCTGCTTTATATTAATCCTTAGAGTATTTCATGAAAATGTTAAAAAATTGCATTATTTCAATAACGCTTTTTCCCTCGCCACCCAGGTATAAAGCGAATCGTAACGTAATGAGCTTTTGATATTGAAATTGATTTCTTTCAAGACACGCGGTATACGTTATTGTGTGGGGGATGGTGTGTGTGTGTGCGTGTGCGGCATCCAAGGACTTATGAAAACAACAGCGGCAATGTACAAAGGGCATCAGCAAAGAGAGATTAATATTTTTCAACAACAGGTGCATGTTAAAAATAATATTGAACTGCGCACAATATAACTACTGATAAACTCACCATCTCCTATATCCCACATGGATGCATACGCACATCACTCATTATGTGTGTTCATGGTGTTCATGTTAATTCAACTCTGATTTGGAGAAGGTGTTTGTCAATTTTTAAAATGCGTCCATGAATTATCTAGATATTGTGGTAATGGTGGCCATTTTGACCTGACTAACAAAATACAATAATTAGAACCTCCTTGTTTCTTGAAGAAATCCATGAATACAAAATTTTAAATACAAAAATGAATTGTTATATGATAACGCATGAAGTTCAAAGGAGATACAATATACATGTAAAATAATGAAAAGGCCAGCATGCAGGGCCTTTCCTTCGAATATTCTCTTGTCTTGTGACTTGCATGGAATACATAGGACTGACTGACTTCCTCTTGCATTACTCAACCCTATTGAAAAAAGAGACAATATGCCTCCGTATCCTCCGCCATTTTAAATTTGCATAATCAAATCGAATGAGACTTACAAGGACTCGAGACCGATGCAAAAGGAGATATTCGGGGAAACTAATGTAGGAAATCTTTTGAGGTCAGCTACGAATTTTCACCTGTCCTTTTCTCTGTACAAGATGAATAGGCAATTAAGCACGAAAATTGAGGGCAAATTGCAGACTCGATCAGTCAGCAGTGGAAGATCCTGTAGTTTTTAAATTAAGGGGATCGCGCCTCCGGAGTGACAAGAAGCTTTACGTGTATGCTTATCGGAGTAGGTCAGAAAATTCAGGGGGCGCTGGTTGCAAATGTGGATTCGTCCTTGGTGGCTGAAACATTCATTCGACCACGCCAGGTAATTGTGGATGACGTGTTCAGTCTGAATGGGATGTCTTCCAATAGAGTCGCTATAATTCAGTTATACATGCTCCAGCTTTGTAGGGGAGTAGAAAAGGGTGGAGAAAGATCTAATTTATGATCATGATGATGACGGAAACGTAGATAAATGAACAGGATTCAGAAGGAAGAAGTTGCGCATGCATAATATAGACCTGAATGTATCCTAGTGTTATTCAAGCCATACGATCATTTATACTACACGTTGTAACCGGGAAATTTAATTATTCGAATGTTACAAGACAAACTAGTGAAAATAAACAAAACTCGCCGATTGATAGAAAAGATTGATAGAAAAGCACTATTTACATGTAAATCTATGAATCGACTAAATAGCACGTATTCTCCGAGAGAGTAAGGGAGAATTAACCAAAGAACTTTGAGGTAAATGTGGCTAGCTCCTATTCATGCCTATCTTGTAAATCATTCACGTGTTCTCCACCTGCTCTGTCTATTGATGTGGAGGGCTGTCAGTTAGGCAAGAAAAACTTAAAGGAAGATATCAAGCACTTTCATTCGGGATTACAATGAAGCTTTATAATGATGTAATCCATCCATGCACAAATAAGCATCTACGGTACATTTTTTTTGCGATATATATGTATATGAGCCTCATTTAATACGATTTGTAAATTATTTTACCTCATGAATAAGTACAGTGCATGATATGTAGCATTTATTGTCCATTCTGGAAATTCTTTTTCCATTGGTTAATGAATACAGTAATGACAGGATACAAAATAAACATACACATATGGGTTGTAACACAGTCACACAATAATGTTAAGTGGTTCAGAAAAATTGATTACAAATACCGGTATCTGGATACTGTACTAAGTTTTTGTTTATTTCAGCTGTAAGAGTTGCAGGCTATGGAATCCTTTGGTTTGATCAATGCGCTTGAACTTCTTGATGACGATTTATATTTGTAAGTCATCCGTTGCAATAATTATAGCCTCATCAATCAAAGTGAATTTTTTTTCTTTCTTTCTTTGACAGGTTGTGGTGCATCGTCTTCTGAGGAACGACTCCGAGAGTATCTCTTCCCACCTGATTACAATCCATGGGCTCTTCCAAATAAAAATGCTTCTGATGTTCTCTTCATTTGGTTCGGTCTTGCCATCTCTCAGATAGTAGATGTGGTGAGTAAGTTTTCAGTCGCCTTACACCTGTCTAACGAATAAAAGATAGAAACACAGCAGACAATATAATTACCCTTTAAAAGCAGTGAACATATTTCTCCATTTTTATCATTACTATTTTGTTCATTTCGGTTAGTTCAGCGGAGTAACCTCGCTAGTCATAAGGACCCCTATTCATAAGGACCACTTATTCATAAGGACCGCTATCCATAACGCGTGACTAAATGAACAGCAGTTTTGTATGAATAGCGGTCCTTATGAATAGCGAGCAAACCATAGACAAATTACCTCGCTATTCTTAAGGACTTCCGTTCATAAGGACCACTATTAAGGACCGCTATTCATAACGCGTGTTAAATGAATAGCGGTTTTCTATGAATAGCGGTCCTTATGAATAGCGAGCGGACCCGAGCAGCATGCCTATAGCGTACACATAATCCTTAAATAACGATTTATTTTCATTAATAACTATTTTTGACAATTTGTTTCCTGCAGGATGAAAAGAATCAGGTTTTAACATCCAAGGTGTGGATGAAGCAGGTATGTGGATTCTTTCGAGATTTTTACTTCGGGGTTATAATTTCATGTCCTGCAAATAAAAATATCGTAAATTGTAAAATGTTGAAAACTTTGTTTCATTTGTCACGCAGACACTCTGTAATAATTGTTTTAAAGATGGTGCTTCAATACCTCCACACTTTTTGTCCACAGAATCTAGAATTTATGATCATTAATCAGAAGGACCAATATATTGCTGATTTATATACTCAAGATAATCAATATATAGGCCTTGATGTATATCTCTGCTCTAAATACATTCTATTGATTATTAACACATACATCTTTATATTTACGATAAATTCACTTCTTATCTTTGATATGTTAGTTTTTAGAACTTTCTTTATGTTCACAGTTTCCATGTTTCCTTTCTTCACCAAACTCTCTCGTCGTTAAAATCATTTGCTTTTTCTACATTTCACTCCATTCAATTGTCAAAATACGCTTTTTGAATATCTCTGATTGCAGATGTGGCGTGATTATCACTTTACGTGGGATCCTGCAGACTTTGGCAATATCAACAATATCAAGGTCCCCAGTCCTAAAATATGGATTCCAGATATCATGATCTACAACAAGTAAGTTTTAAACAGCCTCGATAACTACTCTATCGCAAAAGTCTCTCTATATACAGATAAGAATAGCACACTGATACATCGGTATCAATAATGACGACCTTTTGTTTCGTATTGTTTCAAAGACACTTTATGCAATTGTACAATGACCTTGGGAAATATTTGATTAATACCTGAGCGTAAAGGAGGTGCCATATCCTGTGTTGCAGCAACCCAGATATATTTCTTTCGTTGTAACCAATCACAACATAAGCGTTATGGTGCCAAAGCATTTAGACGTAGTGACATAATAGGGGTAAAAACCACTAGGATCAGGGCAAAATCAGGAGAAAAAGTACCTTTAAAGGGGTACTCCGGCCTGAAATTAATATGAATTGAATAAATAGAGTAAAATTAAACAAACAAATCACTGAAAATTTCATCGGAATCGGATGAAAAATAATGAAGTTATGGAATTTTAAGTTTGCATTATTTTGGTAAAATAGTTATGTGCACATCATCATGAATATGCAGTGAGTGAGCTGATGATGTCATATCCCCACTTTTTCTTTTGTATTTTATTATATGAAATTGCAATTATTCAAATTTTCTGCTCCAAGCCTATAACTAAAAGGACTGACTCCTTATTTAATGTGTAAGTTCATCATTGCTGTAACTTATTTTGTAACAAGGGAGATATTTTTTATAGACATAATGAAGATTTCATATAATATAGTTAAAAAAGGAAAGTGGGGACGTGACATCATCAGCTCACTCATTACATATTCATGATGACATGCATAGAATGCAAAACTTAAAAATTCAATAACTTCGTTATTTTTTATCGGATTTCGATGAAATTTTCAGTGTTTTGCTTGTTTAATTTTACTCTATTCATTCGATTAATCTTATTTTCAGGCCGGAGTACTCCTTTAACACATTATCATCGGCCTTCACCCAATATAACATTTTGAGTAATCAGTTTAAGGTTTATTAAAGACAATTTGTCATCGAATATTCGTGTTTCACAACGTACTCAACGGCCTCATTATAAAGTCTAGTGAGAATAGTAGGCTACGACATTTTTACATTAACCCAGATAAAATTATGGTCTAGAATGACAGATGATAATACTGACAAACAAGAGCACGATGCATAGTATGGCAATTACTCAAGCAGCACTCTGACTGCAGTTTGTCTATTCCTGTAGTTGCAGAGTTACCGGAAACTCCTTAAGGTTTAATAGCTATCACTGGCCTGTAAGCAACATGTATAGGCCCTATATATTGAATTTTTAACTAACTTCATTCTGTTTCCTTCATTTTCTTTAGCGCAAATGGAACATTTGATATGAAATCCCATGCATGGGCCAACATTTATTTCAACGGGACCGTCAATTGGTTCCCTCCCGCCGTGTACAAGAGCTCATGCAAGATCGACGTCCAGTACTTCCCTTTTGACGAACAGCGTTGCGTCATGAAGTTTGGGTCCTGGTCTTACGATCAGCATAAGATAGACCTGATCCCGGTCAGCGAGAGTGCAGAAAAGAAAGACTACTGGGAGAACGGAGAATGGACGATTGTAAAATCGCCGGCAGAGCGGCACGCGATCAAGTACCCGTGTTGTGAAGACATCTACGTCGACGTGACCTACACTTTTGTCTTGAGAAGAAAACCATTGTTCTACTTCGCCTACTTGCTTCTCCCCTGTGGAATCATCTCGTTCAATACGGTGCTTGTCTTCTACCTCCCGCCAGACATCACGGGAAAGATGTCCCTATGCACCTCGGTGCTTCTCTCCATGGTGTGGTTCCTCCTGCTCGTCACACAATGCATACCTTCCAACGCCAACAACTTCCCTCTAATCGTCAAGTACCTCCTCTTCACCATGACCATCGTCGCTTCCTCCATTGTCCTCACCGTATTCGTTCTCAACATACGGCACCGGTCACCGTACACTCACATAATGCCGCAGTGGGTAAGGACCGTCTTCATCGATCTGCTGCCGCGGTTCGTCGGGTTGCAGCGGCCAAATCAGAAGAGGAAAAGAGACATGCACAATATGAATATGTCGGGACGTGACTCAATAGCTACGTGTAACCATGTAGACGCCATGATGACGGAGACTTCGTCACATTCCTCCGAGGCGGACAACGAGTTAATGCAAGGTATGAGAAGGGAAGGAAACTGACCCCCAACATGAACCAGAATTAGGTCCATTTTTTTTTTATATGGATTGTAACTAGGAGAAAATTAGGTGTTTTCAAAACGGGGATGCCATTTGCGTGAACGAGATTCGTATTACCATGTTGCCGAATATCGATGTTTCGAACCTAAATTAATCCCATGATACCTTACTGATTTCTTCCATCATATAATGCGTTGAAGTCTACTTCGATAGAAGCTAGCTCATATAACTGATGCTTGAACAAAATAACGTATTCCTCTGTTCGAACGCACTGTGTGTTCAGTGTTTCGACGATGCTTTGCCAACAATGGAGGTTTGAATCAGACTTGCTTTTTCTATAACAGATTCTTTCACCGAGCTTACATGTTGGGGGGGGGGGGGGCGTGATATCGGTGAATTTGAAGAAAAAATTCATCCAAACGAACATGCCATTTCGACATACGATTTAAAAGCCTAAAACACAGAGATATATTAAAAATCCGATGTATTTATTGTAATTAAGCTCACATTTTCCCCCTTCATTTGTGTGTTTTTATATAGCTCACTTATCACACCAACCAACGCATAACTACGCCGTTGAAAAGAACTCGAGACCCAAGGACAATAACGCTAAGATGAACGCCGGCACGATGAACCCTGCCGTCGAGCCACTCCTCAACTGCATGCTGGCACAAAAGAATATGAAAGCTGAACGTTTCTACACGCCGTTTAACGAGAAGAACAATGCGATTCCGCATTACATCATCCCCGATGAGTTGACAACACCGCATCCGCACAGCGGTCACATGGAGAACAATATCCGGTCAAGCAGTCACACGCCGACAAGCAAGAAGCGACCTAGACCGCTTCTGCAAGAAGAGCCACCGCTGCAGTACATGGTTGCTCAACAAACAGTCGAAGATATCATGTACCTCACATCACGCAGTATTAACAACGAATATGCAACTAAGGTGAGTATGTTGCATAATCCAGCAGTTTAGAGTCACTTTTAATAGTCGAGTGATTTTCTGTCCAGAGATGCGAATGTCATGGGTTCGATCCAGGGCACAGGTCTTAAATTTCCTTGAGCAATTAGGCATCTTCCTCTCCACCAAGGTGTTAAATGGGTACCCTGTAGGATGCGAAAGTTATTGTGGTTTGTATAGCACAGTGAGCGTCTATAATGATGCGCCTGGCTGGATTGCTCCCTAGGGAGTGGAGAAGGCATGTGCATACATTGCAGGGGCTGTGTCCAGAGTTTTTTAAAGTATGTGTGTGTGTGTTGGGGGGGGGGGGGGGGGGGGCTGATTTGATTTCACTTGCATAATGACAATTTCGAACCTTCTTTCCGGGATTTTATGAAACTTGTATATTAAAAACGTTGCAGCCCCCCCCCCCCCCCCCCGCTTTTTAAATATAGCCCATGCATTGTATGTGGGCAAGCCTGAATCCGATAACTGGGTTATATCCGTAAAGCGCTTAGAGACATCGTAGATGTATTAGGCGATATTCAGATCCAACAATTATTGATTACTTAATTTAGGGTGAATGTAAAGGTCTTCATGTAGCTGATCAATTCACCAGTAAATGCTGCAGGGTCTTGGCATACTCTGTCAATGGTATGAAAAAGACAGTTCTATCGACTCGTATATCTACTGATTCTTTGATTTTTTTTTTAGCTGTCGATCAACAACTTCAAGAGAACGAAATATAGCTACACCGAAACATCTTATTGCAAGAACAAAATGTGGCCTTCATTGACAAATTTGTTTATTTCCCTACGAATATACCTTTGATATCAAGAGCATTAAACTATGACTCATCTTTATTTGTAATATTTTGTTTCTCACTATCTCTCTCTCTCTCTCTCTCTACTATAGGCGAGAGAAGAATGGAAGATCGTTGCTATGGTGATAGACAGAATATTTCTCATCATTTATCTGTGTGCTGTCTTCATTGGGACTTTATCGATCGTTCTCGAAGCTCCACTCGCAAGGGAGTTCTTTATGGATGTTATGTTCCGAAACGGGACGAAATTTAACGAAGACAGTGCGAATATGAACGAAGCATGTAGCACCTATATTCCGATGTGAGACGGACTTCAACGAATATGAACGTGTTCTTTCAGCATCTTTTCTTGGAAGGGTCTCCATAATGTATAGTCTTTTGTATGAGTGGGTACGAAGAAGAAAACTGCGGCATGAAGATTATTTCATCGTAAATAAGAGAATATCCGCAATGGAACCACGATTTTGAAAAAAAAAATCATGAAGGGAATATAGCACTTGGACACGGAGGATGCTCCGGACTTGCAGAATGAGTGTATTATGTTTTTTCTTCCTTAACTGGTTTTCATATCCCATCCGTTATTCAGCGTGAAAGATATTTATGGCGTTTTCACATTGGTATTTAAACTTTTATTAGGAAATAATATGAATAGACTGTTTGCTGGAAAACATCGTTGCAAGGTTAGGAGGAGTCAGAAAGTCATTTCTGCAACTCTGAGGTAGTGGATTAAGGATCACCTCAACTCGAGCGCGTGATTGTGCAAAAGAATGTAGAGACAGTATATAGATATTCTGTAGCTATAAACAAAACATAGAACAGAGTACAGTGGTAATTACATTTTATGACGGGACTAGTCATCACTCACAGAAATCCATTATACCATTTACACCTATACCAGAAATTATTGCAAGGTTATCCCGCGAAATAGATGCATCCACTGTTTTTCCTCATCTTATTTTGTTCTCCACATCCCCATTCTCTCTGTCTCTCTTTCTCTCTCTCTCTCTCTCATTGTATCTCATTTCCCTACATTACCCCCCCCCCCCCCCCCAGCTCCTCACACAACGCTCAGTGCCACATTAACGTGACGATGTTCTCTTTTTTCCCCTGTTCACGCCTAACGCCTATTGATCAAGAGAGGTCAGTATTTCATTACGACAAGTAAGAACTTTCTGGCATACAAACGGACAGGGACAGACTAAGATGCAGTCTCTAGGTTTTTTTACAATTAATCCCTAAAATACATGCTTGACAGCTTTCTTCCAGTTTGATAATTATAAGATGTTATGCAACAGAAGCCCAGTGATTTCTTCCATTATTTATGTGTATGCTTAATGAACATAAATTTGCTGATTTTGAGTTCAAAATTGTAATATCAGAGTAATGCTGGAAGATTTTGAAGCACCTATAAGAAAAAAATAATAACGAGTGGCGTAGGCGGCAGAGAATGAAGCCATCATACGCCCCTCCCCCGCTTGAAAGTCCCCCCCCCCCCCCAATCAACTTGCACGTTTTGCTGAGGGTCTATGGCATCCAGGGCAGTTCATATCCTCCATCCAGGGAGGATTCTACCCCAATGTTTACCAATAATATGGATACGCCCTAGTCCACAGGGAAATTTTCGCTGAAAGATTATACGTGGTTCATCGTGTACAGTTCATATAGCTATGCGCGGATGTGACCCAGTGATACTCGATATTCGCTGCTCCTGGAAATAATCTGATTTGCATGCATAATCCCGTAGGGGCAAACTTGTATCAACACTCATCCGATCATCACACACGACTTGGGGGTTATGAGCGGACGACATCTCAATTTCGGTATTACGTGGCGCCTCTCCTGCTAAGCAAGGAATTTTCGAGTGGCAGAACATGTAAATATCTACGTAATGATGACTCTCTGTTGATGCGAATGCAAGGAACATGGCGACGCGCAACTCGAATCAAGCAAGGTGTTCTTTGGGCTGATGCCGATACTTCTCCACACACGGACAGATGGTTGGAAACAATAATGGAGGTGTAGACAAAATATATTAACAAATTTAAAGTTCTTAAAGATTGTGGTTACAGTATAACTTCTGAGAAAGTCGTTCTAAAGACAAAAGAACTGGGATTTTGGAACATAAGCTACCATGGCTATACCCTTTTGTAATATCCATGAAAGAAAGGCATTTTTAAATGTTTTTGGCGCCATATAAATGCTGTGAATCATCATTATCACCAAGCGCTCCATCATCATACTGTCAGTAGGCACGAACCCCGGGTGAATACCGAGAAAAACACTTCTTGTCGACAGCAGGAGCATGATTAAATGAATATACCGCTGTGAATCGACCAATCGGAAATGAAAACATCAGGGTTTAGGGGCTGCCAAGCGCTGCCAAGTGTAACCAGTGTAATTACGATGATCAACGAATTTTCAAAGCCCCCACCCTCACTTCTGTGTATAAAAGTGTTATTAATTATAATGAGCATAGGATTGCGATCAGTCGCAAAATTGCAATGGCCAATCAAGATCATTGTTGCATACACATTGGCCCGTATGCTGAACTCCGGTTTAACTTAAACTCCAGTCTACGTTAGACCATGCAGAGCTTTAATTAAAACTGACCTAAGCAGCAAGTCCATTCTAAATTTCTGTACAGAGTTAAACAACACGAGACTGGAGTTCAGATAAGTTAAACCGAAGTTCAGAATGTAATTTTCTAAAGATCCTGTTTAAAGGGCATGTTAAGATTTGGTTTAAACCACACTTAGACCGCGGTTTAAGTTAATTAAACCGTAGTTCAAAATATGGGCCATATTATTCAAAAGGCCAACAATTAACCAATCAGAATCGTTGTTTCAAAAATTTGCGATTGATTGCAAAAAATTGTGTTACGTGGCCCAGATGAGTTGTCTGCCACTTCTAAAAACCTGAAGCAGTAGGCAAAATAGAAATACCATATAAAATTGGTATGCATGTCGAATGAGATTTTGCATGAAGTAAGTATGGCAAGGTCAGTATTCTTACATCTTATAAGACGAATCTGATGTTATATTGTTGTATCCCCCCTTCTCGCTCTCTCTCCCTATCACTTTCTCTCTCTCTCTCTCACTTTCTCTCTCTCTCTCTCTCTCCCTCTCTCTCACTTTCTCTCTCTCTTTCTCTGTCTCTCCCTCTCTCTCTTTCTCTCTATCTTTTATTCGATGAAGAAGACAGGAATAGGCTTCCTATAAGGGACATCAAGAAGAGCAGTATCAATACTGATGAGGCTACCGTGGGTAAAAGAGACCATATCATATTATATTCTCGTTAAAATATTCATCCGACTGCGTATCATGAACGTTAACAGCCGTTTCAAAATAAAATATGTATTTTTAATCTTTAAGCACTTAGTATTATCTAAAAGATGTAATACGATCATGAATTTAAATGTACATGGTGACCATTATATACTACCTGTGTGTGACGCTTTCCTCTGATAGATAAGTGTGTATACTGTGGAGTACCGTGGGTCCAGCAATTTGAGGGAGCATTTGCACCAATTGGTGACACTGGTTTTACAAGGAGGATACATTAAAAAGATTAAAGGGAGAGAGTGTGGGAGAGGATCCTCTTTTTTACGTCATTTTGTGCTCTCTACTTAATTCATTCTCTCTTTATTTTCTGTTTCCACTTCGATTAGGGAGTACGTGCTCCCCTGTAGCTACTCTCCTGGATGCATACCCTTAAAATGTTGTTTGTTTTTATTTCATTGACCGTTACTGTATTGCACAGATTCATGTAAAATGCCACCATTTTTTCATAAAGTGTCGTAGGATATTCATATGATAATACAGGCATACTACCCTTTTTAAAGCAATATAGACACTTTACCAGTTTATATTTTGGTTTATTTGATTCAAATAGAACTTGACGTGTCTATATGTATTTGATCAAAATGATTTCAGTGATGAGGCTTCGCTATCTTGGGGTATTTTAAGGTTGCGTTATTTTATGAAACGTGCAGGCAGTGTTAGCAATTTATTTATAATCCACATAACCCCCATCCTCTTACAAAGATAGGGGGAAATGTGGCGGAGATGCATGATAGTAGGCCTACATATTTGCGTAGAGTGATTCAGTCTTTCTGTCTTTAATGTTTTGATCATCGATCCCATCAATGGAATTTAATTTCCTCTTAAAGTAACGACATTTTTGAGGTTTTTGTTTAATTCTTTAAATAATATATTTGCATCTATGGAGCAAAATAGGAAGAGAGAACGAGAGAGGGGTAAAATTAATAATAATAATAATAATAATAATAATAATAATAATAATAATAATAATAATAATAATAATAATAATAATAATAATAATAATAATAATAATAATAATAATAATAATAATAATAATAATAATAATATAATAATAAAATAATAAAAATAATAATAATAATAATAATAATAATAATAATAATAATAATAACAATAATGATAATAATGATAATAATAATAATAATAATAATAATAATAATCATATCTCCGTTTTTGTACAGCGCATTTAACATTATGTACCACTGTTTGTCGTTTATTACTTAAACCCCAAGTATTTTATTCATTTCGAGACATCATATTCTAGGGCGTACAGCATTATTTTGAAGTTTTGAATATATCAAATAATTTTGGGTGTGTAAATATCAATTATGTTATCTTTTCATATTTACAAAACAATACTCGTTTTGAAATGACTCATTAAATGAGATATTTTAGAGAAATCCCAACTTCGATGTATAAAGTGTGTTTTCTTTTATTACCATTATTTGATTATATTTTCACTTGATAGAAGATTCATCGGGTAAAATGGCGGTAGATGGATGGGAGAGAATATAGACACCAACACATATACATACACACCCAACACCCATGACCAAATGGCAGACGTACCATTTTTGCGCCAGAAGGGATGGTGAACGGAACAGAAAAGGGAGAAAAGGTGTTTTTACATTCGTAACATTTATAAATCAAGTTTTTTTCTCCCACCATTTCAGATTTGGTGATAAAATGTCATTCCCTTTCTTCTCTTTGTCTGTATCATTCTCCTCTCTCTCCCTTTCTCTCTATTTAAGTCTCACATCTCGTCTGTTTGTCTATGTATCGCCCTCTATCTCTCTGTGTATGTTACAATTCCTTTTTATTCCATTTCTGTCTTCATATCGTTTTCTCCACGTATCTCTCTTTTTTCTTTTTCATCTCTCTCTCTCTCTCTCTCTTTCTTCCCCCCCCCCTTCTCCCTCTCCATATATCAAACCATACTCTGATATACTAGTATTGAATTATTCTCAATTTTGAAATTGCAATAATATATACTTTAATCAGTTTGTACATTAAAATTCTATATCATAATATGTATCTTCCTTTACATTTTCATTTTTTTTCTTTGCAATTCATACCTTGGTCCACAACTCCAAATTCTCCAATACAACAAATATAATTTCAATTAAATTGAATTCAAATGGATTAAAGAGAAGGTTGATTTCTGGGAAAGGTGAAAAATAATTTGTGAGCTTTCTCATTCCTTTTATTTCAGTTTAGAGGAACATCATAGTAGAAATGTCCCCTGAAAAGGATTTCTCTTCAAATGCCCTCATATTCGAAATATGACAAGAAATAGCTGAAATGTTCGGGCCGAACATTCATGCCACAGGTGTGTGCAGTGCATTGTGTTGTTCAGCCAGATTGGGTCAATTTTCTTATCATTTTGACGATTCCAAAACCTCACATTATGCACCAATTTTAGACATGATAAACCTTGCAGACACGATAAACCTTTCCTAATTGCTTTAAGAAAGTTTCTTTCACAATGAGATTGCATGACCAGAACTCAACTTTATCTTCAAATCACAAGCATTTAATAATAATAATAATATGTCCATTTATATAGCCCAGCTACTATTCAAATATACTCTACTGCGCTTAATACTAAGTATCACATCATTACCCCGGCTTTAGCCGAGCTGCCATGATAGGCGCTAAGGCATTCAAGGAATTTCTTCCTACCGGGTACCCATTTACTTCACCTGGGTGGAGCGCGGCAAATGTAGATGAATGTCTTGCCAAAGGACATTAGCGCCATGGTGGGATTCGAACCGCAAACCATGTGATCCACAGTCCGGTGACGCATCCACTAGACAAAGACACCTCTACAAATTAAGACAATTATCTGTCTTAAATCATTTTGTATCGGACTGAAATTCACTGATTATTTTGTCTGTTTGCAGCCAGAAGGGCATTAATTCTGTGTTAAAGCATAGAGTTAACACCCTTCTGGCTCCAAACAGACGATTTAATGAAACATTAATTTCAAATCTTTCATCTCACAATAAAACCTTAGTAGAAGGCAAGTAAATATATTGGTTGAGGAAATACAGAGGCAGTCAATCTTTAAAGATACAACTTTTCATGTGACATCATCCTGCAGTAAAATATCAAAGTTTTAAATGATAAAAAAACTAAAATTATTATGAGGGTGAGGCCTAGGAGATACAAAATGTGTATAATAATGAAAGATAATTAAAGTAAAATCAAGTATTTGGAAAAAGCAAGCGTAACAATAGCAATATGCTGTGTAAATATGTGTTTTCAGAAATACATGATATTTAAAAATTTGGAAAAAACAGTTCCAACTTCATTTTGCTTTAGTAAACGAAGAAGCTTGATGGGAGGAATTTTAATTTGTAAACAAATTTTTAGGCATTTTGCTTTAATGTTGAGATATACACACCAATTACATAATTTAGTTAGAATATGATTTGAATCTATTCGTTTCTTATAACTGATCCTAACCATAATTTATTTTCATGAAATTAGTTCGAAAAACCAACTAAACATGTATTGATACTAATAAGGCTAAGGGCATTGCATAGTTATGTTAAATTACAAAATATACCACATGTGAGACCATACCTTGTAAATCATGGCGATGTACCGTAATGTCACCAGTCATGGAGGGGTGTGAAAGTTTTAGATTCATAATTTTCAGAAAATACCACGGTTGTTCAGGAATCACCCACCATTCGATGTCGAAAATGCTTGTGAATGAAATCCACCTGAAATATTGCATCTTGCTTCTACGTTGCAGCAATGAAGCTGTATTACAAGGGCACGCCACGACTGGTGCCATTACGGTACTTTCAAAATGTATATTTGTACATAATATCATGTAATTTATAAATGTGAAAATCTGATACTTGCTTCTCTATTGTTTATATGAATATTCTCATGTGGAAACATTAGACTATGACCTTACCAAATACAAATACTTGAAACTTTGATCCACATATCATGGATACAATTATTAGAGAGTGATTCTGGGGAGCGTTTCATCAAGTGTCTTGTCAGTGATTTTTACTGACAAATTTGCTCTCAGCCAATCAGATTTCAGTAGCTTATAACAGTTGTCAGTAAAATCACTGACAAACACTTGATGAAACGCTCCCCTGACCTGTAACTCACATACATCAATGCAAACTATAACTGCTCTACTATAAAGCTTGCCACCATGACAGAACGGAGGCTGCCTTTTTGTCCTACATGAACCAAGAATCTCAGGAATTTGTGACAACAGAATACAATAACCATTGAGGTCTTCACCGATCTGTTTACTTTCAAGGAAACCAACCTGTCGAATGTACAAGTGCAGTTGGATTTTTTTCATAATTCACATAGCTACAACCAACGCATGGAGCCTTCATAATGTAATTCCTCAACTAGTAGTTGAATATTTCTTCAGTTATTTGATAACTGGCAAAGCCATACATGTACAGAACAAGGCACTATAAATTGGATTTGTTAATGGTGCAAGGTATGAATTGTGGCAACCATCTCAATTTTTGATTGACTGAACGATGGGCCTTGCATTACCATTTCCAGGCATTACACAGATCAGTGAAAGCTACCTAAATGAGTCTCTGATGCCACTATTTCCACTAAGCTATGGCAGGCTATATGAAAACGGCAAGCACATCTAAATGACTTGTCTAAAAAGGAAGAACATTGAAGATGAAGTTCTTCTTCCAGATAATCAAATACCAGTAGGCAGTTTCAATTTCTGTGGGGAGATTTGCTTTTCATCATAAACATGTCTCATAAAAAATAAGAATGTTTAACAAGTATCAGCATCAACCCTCCACAAAAAAACATCCTCTATAATGTAATGTTAATCAACTTGGATGGTGTTTGTGCCTATTTTTTAATGGAATCAACGAAGACCCAGTGTAACCATCTGGAAGATGAAAAGCGATCAACAGCGAAAGCTCAAGAATGATTCAAGCAAGCAAGCAATATGAAGGGCCCTCAGGGAGAACAGTATTTAGTACTGATGAGGCTACCCTGGGTAAACAAGACATATTATTATTATTATTATTATTAAGTGATAATCTTAAAATGCAAAAAATAACCAAAATGGCATACAAACATGTTTTCAAGAATGTTAAAACATCGCAATCATGCAGAGCATTATCCTTATCTAATATCGCACATGTGTGTACCATAAGGACATTTAGTAAAACTGACACTTTCTCCAGTTTACATTCCTTAGTCTGGTTATACAGTGGAAACTCGTTATAACAAGATTTCGGATGTAACAAGGTAATTTTGATGGTGCCAGGTCTTTATGTTCTTTTGGATTTTTTACCCTGATATAAGGAAATTCCTGGGGAGCGTTTCATCAAACGTTTTGTCAGTGATTTTTACCGACAACTGTTATAAGCTACTGAAATCCTTGCATCTGATTGGTTGAGAGCAAATTTGTCAGTAAAAGTCACTGACAGGACACTTGATGAAACGCCCCCCTGGTCGCAATTTCCTTGTTATAGTGAGTTCCCACTGTGTGAGCATGGGCCCATATCCTTACATGGTGAAATCATTAGCTGTAGGAAGCTCAAAGTTTAGCAGCAGGAAGGGATCCAACCACTGGTTTGTCCAGGAATTCCTTCCACCATTCAGGTCTCTGAAGACAGTCTGGAGTCTGTAGGATGGCGTTGTACAGACGTTTGTAAACCTGTCACAAAGATGATGAGGGATAGAATCAGAAATCAGGAAAGGTGCTTAAAAACACTTGCTTTAAAACTAGAAAACAATGACCTAGAGCAGGGCTATTTCTAATGTTCACTTACAAGATTAGTACTTTTAAATAACATAACTGGATTATAAAAAGAGATTTTATCAATGGAATGATTAAAGATTTAGTTGAGTTCTGGTCATGAGATTGAATTGTGAAAGAAACCGTCTTAAAGCAATTGGGAAAGGTTGATTATATAGCACATAAGAATTGATGTATGGTGTAAGGTTTTTGAATCACCCAAATGATAAGAAATCAACTCAATCCTGCTGAAAGTCACATGCACTGCACACAGAAATGTGTATATGGGCTACACACAAATGTTTGGCCTGAACATTTCAGCTGTTTCTTGTCATATTTTAAATGTGAGGGCATTTGAAGAACAATCTTTTTCAAGGGACATATCTACTATGATAATCTTCCAAACTAACATAATAAGTATGAGAAAGCTCACACATTTGTTTTTACCTTTCCCAGAACTCAACCTTCCCTTTAAAGTGTCATTCTAAATTTGTACCGGATCATTTGCCCTGAAATCTATGTGTCAAATCCGGTGTCAATCTAAAGGTCAAATGCAGAGTACAATAACTATTAACTATAAATACATAGCAGTTAGCCCAGTCCCATGCATAATATATTTTGCTGGATTCAATTGCTATAATACCTGTCCATCTGAAGCTCCAATAGGTGAGTTGAGGATGAAATCTGGAGGAGCTAGGACATCAACAAGAGAGACTGCATCATCCTTGAGATCCCTGCATAGCTCCAAGATGGAGTCTCGGATCAGGCTGGCCGGTTGTGCTCCAGAAATGTAACCACCTTGAAGAGTTAACAAAGTCATTGGGAGTTTTGATAAGAGTGAATTGTGGAATGCCAGGAGTGTCAAGTCTGACAGATATGTGCGCTATACAAGAACCCGCTATTATTATTATTATTATTATTATTATTTTTATTATTAAACAAAGGCACACAGACAAGCATGCAAATGCAGTCTATGAAGAAAGCTTAAAACAGGTATATCTTGCCCTATTTCAAACAAAAGACAAAGGTCTGTGCTCCAAATCATCTTTTGTCCAGAAGTATCATCAACAGTATCATTATTATTATTTTTTTTTTTGGGGGGGGGGGTTGGGAGGTTCAAGCTGCCTATGGCAAAGAAACCAGTGGGTCCAGTAGCTCTCTAAGATAATTGCAGAACTGATTAGGACAGTTAAACTATAATCTAATTCACCTTGGTAGAGAGTGGCCATATGTTTCTCTAGACTCCAGAGACCATACAGACTGCAGAGCTTAGTGAGTACAGCTGTCTGTTCAGGGATCAAGTCACCAGTCTGGATGAAGTCCACAAAGTGAGACAAGGCCACCAACTGCAAAATATATTATAACAATAAAGAACTGTAGAAATATATAGGGGAACACATATTTTGTAAATCAGACCATGTAAAAAGTATAGATGTCTTGCTGGGTATGCCTCATGCTTTTTTGTGGTAACAATGTTAATTTAATACTAAACTTGGACTTTAAAAGAACAGGAAGAAATGTCAACATATCAATACATCCTTATAAGTCCCTCCCCTCTGCACCCCCCCCCCTTCATCTATTTCAAGTCTGGACCAATTGTATCATCATTCGTGCACATGTACAAGAAAGATAATTGACAGAACCCAATGATTCAAATTTGTCAAAGCCAGTGGCAATGCAATCACTGTACAGTCCTTGTATCAACATGTATAGTAGTTATATCTATAGAGACCATGTGACTGGACCCTGAAGGGAAAATGCAACTATATGTACTTATAAAATGATCTCACAGACGTGATAGAAAAAGTCTAATGTGATTTTTTTTTCTTCTCGGGGGGGGGGGGGGGGGGGGGGATGGGGGGAGGGGACAGTACCTCAATGAATGCAATGGACAGGGTCCTACAGAAGTAGACCTGTGTCTCATTCCTTGCAGTGAACATGTCCTTGCCATTCATCAGCTGAGCCTGGAACTTCTGTCCACTTTCCTGCAGGAGATACACCACAAGCCATTGATAAGCATCCAGGAGAGCTAAGGGAGGAGTCATGCAGAATCAAAGTCATTCATAAGATTGTTTGATTTTTACTGGGTTTTTTTCCTTCCTTTTGTTAAATAGAACTTTGATTTGCATATTTGTATAACTCTTTTTTGTGTGCATAATCGGGAATGGAGCCAGGGTCAGGTGATACATGTATAAAATGTTTGTGATGTGCATGCCCAAAACTACAATAAGTAGCCAATATTTTTTCTTTCTATTTAGAAACTAGAAATAGCAAGCTTTCTAGTGATATACAACATTTTTAATTTACTCCACTACAACTCATTCACCACATAATTTCAAGTAAACCTGGTAGATAAAAAAAAGAAGAGCTGTCCTTCTTGGCTTACATTTTGGTTTAGTAACGTCATCAAACGTCGAAGCAGTGAACCTGTGCTTTGCAATACTGTCTGCTGAATTCAAGAAATCTACCGACCCCAATGGAGACGTCACCTTCTTGCCTATAAAAGGAATGTTTAGGTACATTGCTCAGATATTTTATTGTAAAAAATAACAATCTAGACTGCAACATAAAAGTACTATAACAAAAGAAATACAATAGATACTGAAAGTCTGAAACTTTGGGATATTCAGTATCAATGACAGGACAATCAATAAGCCAGTTCGGGGTTAGCGCATGGTACAAATGACCCCAAATATCCACAGATATTTTAGACATGGAGGGTCCCTTTATGTGCACTTCAGAATGTGCACATAAATGTGATAGCGGTGGGAATGATAGCGGTGCCTCATGAATAGCTTTTGTTTCCCCCTTTAAAAAGAATACTTCCACCCGGATATCATGGAATGCACCATTAGTGCATAATTGAATAATGATTACATGACATTCATGAGCACATATCGAATATTAGTGTCAGTGGGTTTTAGAATTTGGTACAGATGACCTTTATCTGCTGATGCTCAGATTGCATCTCCGAAGTGGTTTATTGTAACATCAGAGAAAAGAACCCCAATGATATCATAACATCACAACACAATATTTTCTTTTTAACGCGATTCACCCCATTATGGAATGACAACAGGATTTTACTTGGTATATATTTCAGGCTCTGAATCAAATATTACTGAGCTAAATGTGGGAAATTGCCAGGGGAGTGTTTCATCAAGCGTTTTGTCAGTGATCTTTACAGACAACTGTTATACGCTACTGAAATCCTTGCATCTGATTGGCTGAAAGCACATTTGTCAGTAAAAATCACTGGCAAAACGCTTGATGAAACGCTCCCCTGAACATAGTTAGATGGTAACAGATTTCCATACTTCCTAACAGGTTTCCATTTCTCCTCAAGAAGGTGCCATCTTACAAGGATTTGTAACTAATTTAATCAACAACAACCCTGTATGTACATTTATGATTAATTGGAGAAGTTGTGATCGATACACATTGTATATTATGTCCTTCGTTTCTACAAAATAGGAGAAGGAAGAGATTCACTGACCTTTCTGCATCCTGAGTGCCATGGCAAGGAGGTAATTACTGGTCTGCTGTAACAGAACGTTGTTATCACCTTCATACGTACAGTTGGGATCATTGTCGTCCCTCAAGTTGCCAAACCTATTTACTGCATGAAGGAAATGCAAAAAATGTACTAAAATATTGGGGGAAATAATTATGAATGTGATTGGCCAATAAATAACTCTTTTGCTGGTAATGAATGTAATACAGGTTATATCTTACCAGAGGTGTGGTTAACAGCTTGGTATCTTCCTTCTACCAGGGGAAGCAAATCACTGACCGACGAACCTGCAACCTGATTTCGAATACTACGCAACGTTACAGTGTGGAGAGGGCTCCAGGCATCCTAACAGACGCCTGACCACTAGCCCACCGCACCGCCCACCATCGCCAGAGGGGGAACCTGGAGGTCCCCATACCCTAATTTCTGCTACAATACCTTACTTTAGCCTTGCTTAACCAATAAGGAACTAGCACATTTAAGAATAGTTTTTGCTAAAAGATTCTAAATCCATACATCAAATTGGCTAGATGCAGTCTTTTGTTAAAAAAAAACAACCATAAACATTTACATGCCACTACATTTCTGAGAAATCTGTGGTGGCTTTTCAAACTTACCCCACAGGTAGCCATGTCCACCACATGCCTCCCTGCATTCCTGTATACAATCCCTAGCTAACCAGCTACTCAGTGGCTTACTGGCACTGCTCAACACATGAATCTCTTTACCAAGCTCCAGCTAAAACCAAGGAATCAAAGGATAAATGTTTGTCACTCATCTGATATTTTGAAAGAGGTAAACTAGGTCATGTCTGTCATCTTTAGAACAGTAATTAATTTTCACCCCCTCCCCTCGTACAAACTTCACCACTTCCACTTGACTTTTTAAAATCTTTTTTCCATTCAATTTCAATTGCTGCAAAACTCTGAGAGATCGAGTTTGCAAAAAACTAACCTTGTTCATCTATATTACACCTTTTTTGACATTTTTTGGCATTGTCATGCTTAAAATCCACCCATAAAATAATATATCAGAATGTGCATAGGTGATTAGGTAGTCTGTTTTTCAGGCCAAGACATATTAAGCATTGAATGATTATTGAATGCCACGACACTAACATTTTCACATTTGATTTTTTTCTATGCCTATCCAATAGTACTCTAGAAATCAACTTACAGTATTGATACTCTTATCCCCTGTGGCGACTGCTCTAGTAAGCTTATCAAAGTGTCTGAATAAGTTCTCTGCAAGTCGGAATGTAACAAACGTAGCTGCTATGTAGGGTATTAGTCTCCATTGCTGAAATATGAACATTATGAAATGAATTGATAATTAACATCATGTGCTAATGCTTTACTTACAAGTATAATTCTAATTTGCACATTACACACATTCTTTGCTCTCCTACTATACATACGTTCAAATTTAAATGCAAACAACTGTCCTGTTCAAAAATTATGCTTCATGTCTTCCCAGTGCAGCTTTTTTGTTCCACTTGGGTTTAAGGTTGAGTTCTGGGAGAGATGAAAAATGATTTTGTGAGCTTTCTCATTCTTTTATGTCAGTTTGCAAGAACATCATACTAGAAATGTCCCCTGAAAAGGATACCTCATTTTCGAATATGATGAGAAAATGTTGGGTCCAAACATTCATGCCACTTGTGTGTGCAGTCCCATATACCCATTTCTGTGTGCAGTACATGTATCTTTCATCGAGATTCGGTCTATTTCTTATTATTTTGATGATTCCAGAACCTCACAGTATAAAACAATTCTTAAGTAGACAGGATCAAGCTTTCCCAATTGCTTGGAGACAGTTTCTTTCACAATGTAACCGCATGACCAGAACTCTACTTTATCTTTAAAACCACCTAGGAAATACTGGAGAGTATGAGGTACAATTAGACACCAACATAGAGTGGAGAGATGGACCAGGGGGGTGTTTCATAAAGCTGTTCGTAAAGTTACGCACGATTTTACAAATCACTTTTTTATTTATTTTTTTTTGTATATAACATGCAAAATGTGAACAATAGCCAGCCAAAACACGAAGGATCCAGGCGTATATACGACAAGCCAAATGGGATGCTCAATCGTTTTTAACTGCATCAGCTATTAAGTTGAACTGTGCAGATGTAGATTAACATTCTTATTATAACAAACATTTTTAAGGCGAAGTATATTTTTGCCATCTTTTAATTGAGGTTATTGGACATACAGTCACACTTTGTTAAAACATCAGGAAAAAATTTGGGCATCCTATCTGGCACTTCATATTCAAGTCGTTCGTAAAGTCATACGTAACTTTACGAACAGCTTTATGAAACTGTAGGAGCATGTACCTGCATCTGGTATTCTAGGACAGGTAGCTCCTCCTCTGCTGTTGGTCCAAACTGCCTCCTAACAGCAGAGTACCTCACAGCAATGGAGATAGCTAGTCTAAGATTACAGACCCCGATGGCAGTGATACCCACTCTCCCACCAGATAAGGCAGCCAATGATGCTCCAAACCTCTCCTTAGGATCCTGAAGTTATTTAAGATATATTCAAGATATTTTACTAGGTTTACACCTATTTAAAAAAAAAAAAAAAACATTTGACACTTTTGATCATCAATATCTCCAAAGTTATAATTTGTGTCACACTGAGGTTTTCACACTGTAAAACTGAAGGATATCTTTTTTTTTTTGTAGGTTATATGACATTTCTTTGAATACTATCCTTAATATAATGCTATAAACATTTAACTAATTTTCCACTTTTTATGAAATAAATAAATTGAATTGAAATAGAATGACTCAAACATTTAGATCATATATTATTAGTATGTAAAAACAGGAAAATGGTCCAATTAGCAAATTTCAAAAACTATATTTCATTAAACATATCACTGTAATACAAGATACTGCAAACCAATCAATAAAAAACAGGGTTCTTTAAAAAAAAAATTTAAATGTACATTGTTAGACTCTAATGTAAGTTGTACTGCTATACCTCAATGGGAGTGACAAACTCTCCACTCTCAGTCACATCACCAAGGCGGTTGAGAAGGTTCTCTCTGGGTATGCGCACATTGTGGAAGGCTACAAATCTAAGGAAGCAGCATTAATAAAGTAGAAACATGTTGAGGAAATACACTGTGAATTCACTGAAAGCAAACCTTAGGAATCATGCAGGTCAATCAACTTTTAGTCATTAATCCAACATTACAATTTATCATCGGAAGTTTATGTTTACAAGAAAAGTTCGTATTTGCTTGAATTCACTTTACATCTGTACTTCAGTAAATAAACCATGTTTGCATAAGACCATTGAAAACATAGCAATCAACAAGGATGTCTCATTGTTGTTTTTTGTTTGAAATAGAAAACATTCAAAACCTAATCAAGATGCAAAAACACATTGCCCGGCACATTCTGACCAATCTGCACTCCCAGATTATCCTCCAGGGGAGCATTTCATCAAGCGTTTTGTCAGTGATTTTTACTGACAAATTTGCTCTCAGCCAATCACATGCAAGGATTTCAGTAGCTTATAACAGTTGTCGGTAAAAATCACTGACAAAACGCTTGATGAAATGCTCCCCAGGTCAGCAGGCAGGGTAGCAGGCAGTGGTAGTAGGCTCTTGGGATTTTCAAATGAAAATCTTATTATATTAGAAAGATGAGAAATAGTCAAATCATTTCCAATTGTCTTCCCTATTCTAACCAAACTTAACCCCATGGACACTAAGCATGGACAGCAGGATTGAAAAAAAAAATAAAAAATAAAAACCCTGACTGGTACCACAAACGTAATATAAAGCCAAATATACATACCCATTGTCGAGCCCATTCTGGCCAAGCTTCACTCCCAGGTCACCCACCAGGATGCCAGGCAGGGGTAGCAGGGTGTTGGGATCTCTGACTGGTACAACAAAGGAATTCAGACCATGGCACTGCCCATCTGGTGTGTAGAGCTGGGCAAAGACGATGGTGTGTGTAGCCGACTTCCCTAGGACACCTACCCAGACTTTGGTCGCCTCAAAGTCAGGAGTGTTGAGAACAAACTCCTGTAAATATGAACAAGTCAATTGGTAGTTAAAATCTGGGCACGAGCAGACAAAGATCATTTCGTCTGTTTGGAGCCAGAAGGGCGTTAATTCATATACTTTAACACACAGTTAACGCCCTTCTGGCTCTCAACAGACGATTTGAAAAAAATGATAAAATCTATCGAGACAAAGACAGGTTGTGTGCACATTAAAGTTTGATGATTGTTATTCCTTCTTACATTAACAGTGCATTCAGTGATTTTCTGATGAAGGTATTATATTCATTTCAAAAAGGGAGACAAAAGCTACTCATAAAAATCTGCATCACTTTGGAGGTAATTATTCCAATAATACAAAAAGTGGGACCTCTCCATAGCTAAAAGATCTGAGAATTGGTTACAGTTCCTGAATTGAATGATAAGACCTGGGGAGCGTTTCATCAAGCGTTTTGTTGACTTTTACCGACAAATTTGATCTCAGCCAATCAGATGCAAGGATTTAAGTAGCTTATAACAGTTGTCGGTAAAAATCACTGACAAAACACTTGATGAAATGCTCCCCTGAAGTCCTGAAATAAAGCAGAAGGTCACTATTAAAATGGATTGATTTGGATCAGGACTAATTTTAAATTGAATGCAAATTGTTCATCCATGGAAATAGCAATGAAACTGAATACATATTTTTGCATTCTACTCCTTAAATATTCAAGCTTACTTCTTAAATTTAACATTACAAACTCAGAGTAGACTACATATGAAGTTCAAAGGAATGCAATAAATGAATAGTTCAGAAGTAAACAGAATTATTTTGTCTCCAATAAAGTGAATCATAAGATTCTTGAAGAGGAGGCAAACTACATCAGGTGAGTGTTTCATCAAGCGTTTTGTCAGTGATTTTTACTGACAACTGTTATAAGCTACTGAAATCCTTGCATCTGATTAGCTGAGAACAAATTAGTCAGTAAAAAAATCACTGACAAGACACTTGATAAAACGCTCCCCAGGTACTTACTGCACAAAAATACTTTTATCTCCTATCAAACTTTGCATGTAGACCAATCAACCCATCAACACTCAGAAAAATCTTATCTTGTTCTTGTTGACATTTTTAGTTCCTTATCAACCTTTGACACACATTCTCTTTACTATTATCAAGCTCCAACGGATTGTTGTCTTTTACCTTTGTACTTGGGTCATAGATAGCAGTTGTACGCATAGCCTTCGTGTTTGTGCCATGAGATAGTTCTGTCAACGAGAAACAGCCCATTGCCTTGAAAAGTGGGGAAAGAGAATGGGGATATGAACTTTGCAAACACTAGTTCGAACCTCTGAAGGACATCGATTGCAGTCAATGATGTTCATGATTGGTTTTGTTGACATTCAGTCTTTGAATGAATTACTCCTGAAAATTCTGTAATTAGTTAATGAAAGGGGACACTGTACTTTATCTTTCAACAGCATTTGTAAACAGAGCATTGATGCTGTGCTTAAAAGACATGACATTTGTGACTGATGACATTTACATGTCTATTAGGGATAAATTGTGTACGATTTTTTAAATTATATTTTTTCACAGAAAGAAAGTTCGCTGAACATGGCACTTCTGAACTGAACTGAACATAATCGTCTCGATCGGCAGTTCCGTTTAAATATTTCAACGTAATATGAGGCGCAAATAAGATGGTTATTTGATGCTAAAAATGAGTTTGTGAACAAGTTTTACCGCAAAATTTCATTGGCGATAGATTTCATTTGCATTTCATAAAAAAATGACCCTACAAATTTATTTTCATTGTCAGGTAAAGAATTAATGCGTCACGTAAATTATTTCAACTCTGTTTCGTTCACAGTTCGTATATCTTGAAGACGACCCACAAAATTCATTTTCATCTTCAGGAAAAGATTTAATTTGTCAGGTAAACCATTTCACGTCTGTTTCGTTAGTGGTTCCTATTTCTTGAAGACGACCCGCCAAAATTATTTTCATCATTAGGAAATGAATTATTTTGTCAAGTAATCGTTTCACCTCTGTTTCGTTAGCTGTTCATTTTTCTTGAAGATGACCCGGCAAAATTATTTTTACTGTCAGGTTAAGAATTAATTTGTCAAGTAAATCGTTTCACCTCTGTTTCATTTTATATTGAAGATGGCCTGACGTAAATATGATTATTGTTTGGTAAAGAATGAATTCGACTCACATCTGTTTGGTTTGCATTTTATAATTCTCAAAGTAGCTACACGCTTCGCATTTTTCAGTTGTGCATCTACAAACTTACCGAACACCGAACCGAAACGTGGTTCAGCAAAAAATTCCTGAACCTTGCCGAACTGAACCCGAACATGCCGGTGGAGTTACAGCACTAAAATAATGGAATCACGGTCATATCTTATTTGTTTACAATTAGTATGGAAGGACTCAAAAAATTTGCTCCTGAAAAGTTTATGTTTGAGCAAAGATATAAAAAATTGTGAAATGACTGGTTAGTACAAATAATATTTATTATTTTACAGTAAGAAAAAGACTGCAAGGATCTTATTAAAAAACCATCAAAATTAAAAGATTATTCTCCTTGGCAATTTACATACTGTACAACAAAAATGTTACCTCAAGTTTCTGGCACTGCTGTGCTAATGCTTCATGCCGAGAAGAACCAGTGTTTCGAACAGTTTCCCCAAACATCTAAAAGTAAAATGCACAGAAATTATTCATGATAGTAAAACTAAATTCCAAGGCTATTGAGAGGTGATGTTGATGATAAATAGGGTTATTGTAGACAAACGTTCATGCATACTATCCTAAATGCACATATAACCTCACTGGCTGTCCCACAACTGATACCATAATCTGAATTACTCTGCAGTAAAGGAACATTTTGGGCGAAATTTGACAAAATCATGACCCCTTCCCCAGCATTTCAATCTGAAAAGAAGGGAAAAAAATGATAAGAAGGAATATGTAATACATGTAAGAACACTAATTAAAGGGCAATCCAACCTTTGTAATAAGTTGACGTGTTGGAAAGCAGAAAAATCAGAGAAGCAGATACGAGAAAGTTTAAACAAAATTGGACAAGCAATAAGATATTTTTAAAAAGTTGTAATCATGCACTACACATATGGGAATTTCAAATTGGCTGTAACAGACGGTTACTCTGATGCAGTGGCGGTAACTTTCCCATCCGCTCCAACACACAAAATGGCTAAAATGTCAATTTTTCAAATTGTATAACTTTGTAGGATCTTCTTCATTTTGGAGGACCTAGAACAATTTGCTATCTACAATATATATATTGTGAGTACTGCCCAGAGGGAAAGGTGCTACGGAGAAAACCGGAATTTCATGATATATTTGTGTACGACGAATAGGAGAGTTGTGCGTGTATCAATCGATTCACCAAATTGCCAATTTTAGATTCGCATAGATGTAGTAATCTCATTTTTCAAACATTCATAACTTTCTTATTATTTGTCCGATTTCTTTCAAACTTTCACCATCCCGTTTCTTTTATTTCTCTCCTTTCACTCAAATCATCTTTTTACAAAAGTTAGATTGCCCTTTAAAGTATACAGTGCAGACTTACAATTCTGTTGAGGGTGAACTTTGCGAACAGTGATATGTCATACATAACCAATGCTGCATTAAGCCATGAGTTCGCACAGATATCATTGGACAAGGACTGCGGGAATCCATATTCTACTAAGCGTCGGGTTCGACGAAATGTGACTTCCCTGGCCTTCTCTGTAGTCAGGGGCTCTTGGCTGTGCTGGAATAGAGGGTCTTGCTCGATGGTCTTCCATACTTGGTACTTTAAGAATCAGAAAAGAAAAAAAAATGAGGCAGCATAAGAAAAGGGGGTAGAGACATGGCTATTAGCAAAGAACAAAAAAGTACAGAGGACACATTGATATCGTTTTAACTGCTGTTTGGAATACTGTAAAAGTAAAACCAGAAATTTTGAAATCCTATTTTCAGGAGCACTTTTTTTCAGTACAGGTGCACAGCCAATATGGGAGATTGTTTCCTATTTGGGAGACTGTCTCCCATATTGGAGACTTAGCTGACAAAAGGACAAAACACCAACACCAAAAACAAGGCAGTTTCTCCCAGCCAAATTTTTGCCTCTCTGAGATCAGAATCCCATTTGTTTTGTGTGAGGATCATAACAAAAAATGTATGAAATAAAAAGTTGACAGTGAATTTTTAAAGTAGAAGGTCAAAGGGGTACTTTTTCATGAGGAATCTGTTATCACATTTTCATTTTGAGCCGAGGTAATCCCTGTGCAGCAAATGTAAATAAAGAAAATTTGTCTCCTAAATGGGAGACTGTCTCCCAAATAGGCTACCAAAAATTGACAAGTCTCTGACAATAGAGACATTCTCCCATATTCAAAATTTGGCTGTGCACCTCTACTGTTTTTGCAGAACCAGACTTGCACTGGCGTACCTAGGATTTTTTTAAGGGGGATGTTTAAGATAAATTTATTTCATTTTAACTTAATCATTACTTTTGTTTCTTGAAAGAAAAAGAATTTAGAAGATGTGATTGAGACAAATTGAGAAGATGTACCGTAATGGCACCAGTCGTGGCGCGCCCTTGTAATACAGCTTCATTGCTGCAATGCCCTGTGTCAACTGCCCTAGTCTCACCAGACCGAAATGAAGGGATGCGACTGACTAGCAGATGTTTTACCAATTAAGAGAATTATCGACAGGGCTTTTTTATGTTCTGCTATTTTTTTTTGTAACACAAGAATTTCCTCTTTAGCAGACTGAAACAAAATAAATAATATGTACCATATTTTCTGTTTTCGATGTTCCATAGATGTTGGCCAGACAATTTTTTTTGCATGAAAAATACTTTGGAAATAGATTATCTTTCTTCGAAGTTTTACCGAGAATGCCTATGCTCCAGTCTTGACGCGGCATTCCTACAACACACAAATCATGACGTACATGTAGCATCCCAACAAGCGCATTATACAAGTGCGCATCTATTCTAGATAGCGCGCCATCATGTACTGAGTGAAATTTTTTACTACAGAGTGATTTATCTTATATCAATCCTTCCTTCGCAATATCTTTTGCGAAGGGTGCGGCACCACTGGTGCAAAGTGTGGCGACACTGGAGCAGCAGAAGCCCTGCAGAAGCGCCATAGTAGCGTTCTCGCCGTAGAAGCAAGATGCAATATTTCAGGTGGATTTCATTCACAAGCATTTTCGGCATTGAATGGTTGGTGATTCCTCAACAACCGTGGTATTTTCTGAAAATTATAAATCTAAAAACTATCAAACCCCTCCACGACTGGTGACATTACGGTAGAACTTAGAAGAGGAAGAAGAGGAAGGAGAATCATGAATGGGAAGAAGAAGAGGAAGAAGAAGAGGAAGAAGCAGAAGAAGAAAAACAACAACAGTTTATTTTCAAGAAGAAAATCACAATCACTGTCACACAAATCACACATATCCATCACTCCATGAAGAACTCAAAATAAATCAAAGTGAAATTTAAATTACAGTCGAGAAGCTAAGCCTAAGCCTAGACTAGAGTAAGACTAGATGCACCCACGGACGCTAGATGGCGCTATCGCGCAAGTACACAGATAGACAATACGTGATTCGGCCCGCTATGCATGCACACACTTCCGAATTACCGTGCCGCAGTGAATCGCCTATGCCTGTCTGCCTGTGAGAGGCATAGAAATGGGCTTGTCATGCAGTCAGCCCTTCGATTTTGGGTTTTGACTATCGATAGTACATGCCTAAAATAGCAACGAAAAATATGTCAACATATTTTTCAGCACATGATATGGACAATTTAGCCCTCATTTTTCACTATTTATAAGATTTTCAGCCAGGTAAGTTTTGAGCCATCTAGGCCTATGTGATAATTGGAATTTTAAGCATTATTTAAGGCATGATTTGTGACTGTGACTGTGAGTGCTGTTTTTATTTTTTTGTGGCAGTGGCTAGTAAGACTAAGTCAGAAAATCTGATTTGACTTTATTGTCAATACTCACCTAGCCTAGCTAGAGTAGACTGAAGTGGGTCTCTCACTCTGTACCAGGGACTAAGGACTAAAAATGATTTTTTCATTTTCCAGTTAACACTATAATAATTGCCCATTTTCTTGACCAATTTACATTAACAGCGGTAATATAACACGCTTGAATAAATTTCTTACCCCAAATTCCTCGTCTGGTACCCGATTCTATCATTTTAACCATGAAATTTGCATGTCTGTAGTGAGTCGCTGACAGCCATCTTGGTTATAATCACATGACCCGGAAGTAGGCCTAGTCGGAAAGCGTATAGGAGTTTGTGTGGTAAAGCAGCAAATTATACTCAGTCAGTCAGTGCGAAGCTTGAGTTCAAACCAGAGTAAGTCCCAAATTTTGTTAATTATCTGTATATTTTTCTTTTTTTTTAATGATTTACTGAAATATGAGAATACTAGCATCATCTATGTGAATTTTTAGAGAAAGGGGATGGCTTATAGGGATGGAAAATCAGTTCCCCCTCTTTGGGGGGATTTGCTCATAGGCCATGTATTGTAAGATCCCCTTATATACCGGGAAGGTTGGGTAGCCGTCTGTGTACGAGGAGAGGTAAAAATAAGAAAATGTTAAAGACTCCTCCGAAACAGACGGTTTTCAGCTGTCTAAGCTAGAATAGAGTCTTACTGCAGCAGCCCGAATACGTAGTGTTCGGGCTGCGATCAGCAGTCCTTTGATTGCTTGGATGTCTCTTAATTACAAGGTCGTTTGTCAAAATGATAGCCATGAAACATGACATTATTTGATTTTAGGCTACTTTAGGTACTTACAATACTTTACGATTGACTGTCGTCTTTCTTTTCAATGAGAATGATACAAAAAAGGCCTATTTATCTCCAAAAGCCTGTACTAAAAACTTCCGTAGGTCGGTGTTTTGCTTGCAATGCGCATGCGTCAGACAAGAAGGGAGCATTATGAATATTCATTAAGACGAGTGGCAGGCAGGAGCTCGAGCGAATAGAGATCGCCGGATCACAGTGGATATGAATATTCATTATTCCTCTGACGAAAACTATGCCGTCGTTGTAATAAATATTCATAGGCGCATGCGCAAGTGCCTATTTTCGCTTCTGCTTCAACAACATGGCGATTGGGACTGGTTTCGAAAATTGAGAGTAAAAAGTGACATTCATCGGAAGGTCTGTTTAGGTAAGTGGCATCGTATATATGATACTTTAATTTCAAAAAATAACTTATGTGGCCATATTTTCAATGGTCATTTGAACATTGGTAAATTGTGAGACCCACCGAATCGTATGGCTTGAGTGCCCAAGTCTGCGCACACGCGTAACTGCGCGATTCTGATAAAACAAAACACGCAACGAACACAAACTTTTCATCTTTATCATAGCGATAGGTATTCATGCAAAAAACGGGTCAAAATAATGAAAAAGGGTCCTATTTCAGACATTTTATTCACAAGCCTTAAAATGTTGTCTTTCACGTCAAAACTCCCGAACTGCGTGTAAAATGAATGAGTGCGCAGACATGGGCACCATTGTTTTTTTCAATGTTGAAATGACACGACCACCGTTTCTTGTGAAAATGGCATTGTTCTTGCTCTAAATTTGATGAGATTTTTTGCAGACTTACTCTTTCGAATATCAGGAATAATATAAAATTAAGCTTTAGAGGAATATTAAAGAAATTCTTGTTCATTTTCAGATCAAAACCTTAGATGCGCAGACATGGGGCTCCCCATCATACTGGTTTCACTCAGGACGCTGGCACTTCGTGGCAGCGTCCCGGGGCTAGGGAGTAGAGTAGAGTCAAGATTTTCTGACTGTCTTTGAGTTTGATCTTTTTACACACAGTGTTTACCTGGAATCTGACAGCTTCCTGGCCCTCGATTGCCACTTTCAGCTTTTTCCAACTGAAGGATGCTTTCCGGCGATATATATCCAGAGGACCAGCCGGGTAATCCGGCAAAATACTGAATATGGTCTTCTCTGAATTGTCCGTGGGAAGAGGAGCGGGACGTTCCATATTGCACGCCTTGAGTTGAGGGTAGCGATGGGCCTCACAGTCCGTACAAAATCAGCTGTTTATCCCCTGCCTGTTGGGAGATGGAACGGATTCCTAGCAAGGTTCCTTTTAACTACTGATCACCTCACCGTTTCTGGGCGATTAAGTAGTTCATTAAAATTTCTTGGCTGTGTGATCAAGGTCCAGTGATTAAGGTATATTTGGGGCATATAGCCCCGTCTGCCTGTTTACTGAATGGAGGGTTATCTTAGCTAGCTTTTGATATCGATCGCTGAACAAAAAACAAAAACAAAGAAAAAAAAAAATAGTCGCGGGGGGGGGGGGGGGGGGGGGGGGGGGACAAACTATACAAATTTCTCTCAAATACTATTCTTTGATCATCATGTACATGAAAATGATTTTTAAACAGTTTGTGAAAATGTACTTTCTTTTATTATTCGAATCTATCTTTATGCCAAATATCAATGTATAAATAATGCATCAAGTTTTGTTTGAATGATATTGTATAATTTATGTACAATTTTGTTTCAATCAATCAATGTATTTGATTTGAGAGAAAATAATGAAAAATATCTTTATAAAAAAAAATCATTCTAAATTGTTACACAATAGCTATATAATAATTTCAGAGGAAAATCATGTAAACAAGTAGAGATGCGATACATTTTCCTATTGAAACAAGACCCCCAAGGGGGGGGGGGGGGGGGGGGGGGGGGGAGTGTTGTGTTATTGGTCTAACGTGAAGCTAGTTCCCCAGTGCTCTGTTGCTCTGATCTGTCCCTTCCTCACTCTTATCATTCTCTTCTGGGGCTATATATCCACCATACACCCCAGTCTTTATATGAAAGTTTATCTAACTTCCTATCCCTTGAACTCTGTTATCACCCCTATCCATCTTGTTTCTTTCAGCATTGCCCCCCCCCCCCCCCCCCGGCCTCCTTCTCTCTCTCTCCAATCTCCCCCCCCCCCCCCCCCCCCCCCCTGTCTCCATCTCTTTCACTCAGGTGTTATTTCTTTCCATTCCTTTTTCCTTAATATTCACCAACCCTATTCTCTCTCTCTCTGAAGTTTTTTTTTATCTACTTTGTGACCCCTTCTCTTTTTACTTCTTCAATTCTCTCTCTCTCTCCACAGGAAAATAACATGCTTATTTAAAAAATAAATTAAATAAATCATTCCTCCACAAATGAATAAACCCTGTTGCATTAGAAGCTGCTTTTCCTTCCCACATATTTCCATTCTCATTTCAATATCTTTGAACTACTGGATCCAAACAAAAATAAGGAAAACAAATTAGATATCCTTTGAAATTCAAGCATACTGGAATGCATTTTATTATCAGAGGGCCTATCAGCCACTTTTTGTCTCTGATAAATCACAAGATTACAAAAACAAGATTTTCTAACAAAATTAAATACATGTAGCTCAGAAACAAAACATTCTTGCAAAACCAAAGTCAAAGCCCAGTTGCAAAAGAGACAACAAATGATAGCACTGGACAACCAAAAGATCTCAAGTGCACAATACACTGAAAGTGAAATACTGCATATTCAATTAACATTTACCTTACTATCGTTTAATAAGCTAATTTTGTTTAAAGTAACCCTCATTAAATTATCCTTTTCCAAGGAGTGGCAACTTATTGGCTTTATAACATTTCATAATACTGCTAAAAATACCTACATGTATTATCATGTATCAATGAAATATTGTCCATATAATAAAATTATTATCATTATGCATCCATAAAAATGTGATTTTGGAGGAAAACTAGACCCCCAAAAAGGGATAACCTTTTTTTTGTCCAAATATATGAATAAATTAGTACATATATCTCATATAAATGACAAACTTATTCCTTATTGATACATAACACATGTATTAATAAACTCTCTAGTTCAATCATGCTATCCCTCACTTTTTATAAAGCTGACAATTATTGCACTATTATTAGTATTTCCTCACATTCTTGACAAAAATAGTCAATACAGTGCAAGTGTCATCAAATATATTACAGGCAGCTTGAAGCTAAAAGATCTATATGTAACACAGTTATCACAACTTGCAAAGAAATCATATTACCTTAGAGGCAATTTCAATAGCCCACATATTTTTTTTATAATACTGACAGTCTGGTAATTTTCGCATACAATGTACTTCAAAGCACTGTGTGCTGGTGTTTGTGTCACATTAGCCGATTATCTAGAAATGTTTGCAAAGGTGCTATATCATGTACATGTATGTAATACGTTTGAAAACCTGCATTCTCAGACATTATGATTTTAAGAAAACCAATCCCCACAAAGCTATATTGCTGGACTCTGCTTTATTATTCAAGAAATTCAAAATCAACTGCCATTACTTTATAATTATCGCCTTCAATGTTTAGTTAATATCTGACATACAAAACAGTACTGATATCGCCAAAGCTTGAAATTAAACTTTACCAAGAGTAATTAAATTTAGAGTTTGTTACCACACAAGGTGGAAAAATGCTTCTATTGCAAAACTAAAAACCAATAAAAAAGCCAGTTCGTAGTACATGGTAAAAATGACCCTGATATGACCACAATTTCCACACGCATGCGCATTTGTTTTGGTGGACACGCTACTTGTTTAACAAGTAAAAGTGGTGAGTACACTATGAAAGCATATCTGCACAAGCGCAAATTGTAATTACGAACTGGCTTACTCACTGGTGTATGTACATGACTTACACTGTTCACAGATACATGTATGTAGAAACATTACAAGGGTAAGAAAATATCGTTGCATACACAAATTATATTATATACTTCTCTGGTATGGACCTATGTACATGAGCATTATAGTTGTGATCAGACATTTGCACTGAAAATATTTCTATTTCTATTAACCTGTTGACTACCAAATTTTCTAATTTCCTGGGCCCGTATTCCATTCAATTAGATTTCGGCTGAGATAAAATACTTAAGCAAATTTGGTATTCAGTTGAATCTTTTGGCTAAGTATTTTACCTAAGTCTAAGACAGCTTCATAGCAGACTTAAGCCAATTACTTGATTGGCATGTACATGGCTTTCATACATACGCGGAGCAGTATAAGCTGTGCACAAGCAAACCCTGTAAGCGCGCATCTACTGTAACGCATTTATTATTTCAGTATTTTCATTTATACAAGGTTCCATACAAGGACATGCTCTTTTTGGACACATACTGTTGCATTCTTCTATTTAAAGTGATTTTCAATAAGAATTATGACAATAGCTGGCCTTCTGTGCTATTCCTGATACAAAGAATTAACATGATAATACATGTAGCAATGTACATCAGCATTCTCAATAATTATCACCATCATGACTTGTAAAGCTGTCATTTCATGGAACATTAATTTTCACGATTTAACACCACTCGGCTAGCAGACACGAAGAAACACATAATCATTTTCACACTCATCTGTGAAATTTTCAATAGCATCAATGAAGACAGCATACATATATTTGTCAGCACTCGTGAAGCAAAATTAAACAAATTAATTATTACTGTATGTTTGATCACTGCCCTGTATGCGGGTGAAAAAAAAAGAGCATAAAATTTTACTATCTTCTGTCATATTTTCAAGAGCAAATATATAGCATAAATGGCGGATGCCAGCCATTCCATCATCATCATCTCCATCTAAGCTGTCATCTTGGTTTCCAGCAGTCTCTGACATCATCTTAAAGATACTCAAAGCTTAGCAGCAGGAAGGGATCCAACCACTGGTTTGTCCAGGAATTCCTTCCACCATTCAGGTCTCTGAAGACAGTCTGGAGTCTGTAGGATGGCGTTGTACAGACGTTTGTATACCTGTCACCAAAGAGAGAGAGAGAGAGAGAGGAAAAAAAAGATGTAATTCCAATATGCAGCTCAATTTCCACTGAAGGTATTCAGCAAAATCCTGCTATAAGCAATTCTTATACTAACTGTAATAATCGTTGTGTTGGAGTAAAATTTTGTTTAACAAAACATTTGCAGTTTGCAACAAGGTGGAAAGTCTGAATAATGGATGGAAGAGAAATGATGTTCAATAAGAAGGGGCCCAGGTTGTGATCACATCACTGCCTCACACACACACGCACATGATTGTGCAATGTCTTTGGTGACTTAAATGTAGTCCAGACCAGTCTTGGTCTAAGTTTGGACCCCACAATCAATAAAAGTGAGCAAAAATTTTCCTCCCTGGACTTGACCTTAGGACCCTCAGTCTTTACCATGTAACTGCCTAAAACATATTGTGCAATGTCATGGGTGCATCATCTTTACCTGACCATCAGCACAGCCAATGGGTGAGTTGAGGATGAAGTCTGGAGGAGCTAGGACATCGACAAGAGAGACCGCATCACTCTTAACATCCCTGCAGAGATGGAGGATGCCGTCACGGATCAATCGAGCAGTCTCCGCCCCAGAGAAGTATCCACCTGACAGATGGGAAAAGAAAGGAAAAGATATTATTAGCATAAAAGGTATCGAACTGACATGGGCTTTAGAAAATAAATATGCAACTGTTATATCTTCTCTAACACAAGAAATGATACAGACAATAGATTTCAGTGAGTACCCTGTAAAAGGATGAGGCCACCAACCAAGAGATGTTAATTGATACCAAAAAAAAAAGAAGAAAACAAAATTGTACTTGATTCTGCACAGCTTCAGAATTTCACAATCAACTAAATTCTACAAAACTTCAACTAATTCACCTTGGTAGAGAGTGGCCATATGTTTCTCTAGACTCCAGAGACCATACAAACTGCAGAGTTTAGTGAGAACAGCTGTCTGTTCAGGGATCAAGTCACCAGCCTCAAGATAATTCCAGAACTGATCCAGTAGCGTGTGCTGGAAGGAAGAGATAATACAACCTTGATTACAGACAGAGTCAAAGATACTCCAAAAATGACATGATGCAGAAACAATGTATAATTCTTTAATAAAAGCAGCAAACTAACCCAGATATACGAAAACAAGGAGATTTAATTTGGCCCAATGTTTCAAACAATCTTTCAAAAATATATATATATATATATATATATATATATTTTTTTAGAATAGATTTCTACACAAGTAAATCAGAGGAGAAGATTTACATTTTCTGTCTGGTTTCATTTCACAAAATATGCATTTCAAATGTTCTTCATTTGAAGTATTCTTATGCTCAATCTTCAGGGAACCTCTAACACTGTGCATACCACCCATCACTAATAATATGTACATGTGCATGTTTAGAATATCCCCACCTGCATAAAGGCTAATGCCAATGATCTACAGAAGTAGACCTGGGAGTCGTTACGGGCACTGAAGGCATCCTTTCCATTCATCAGTTCCTGCTGGACCTTCTGGGAACTCTCCTTCAGAAGATAGATGACCAGCCAGCGATATGCACTGATGATCACTGATATGAGGAATATAAATGAAGACAAGCATTTGAATTCACAATTTAAATAATTATGTGCTCCTGTAAACTACATGTCGCATATACAGCCATGGAAAAAGTTATTAGACAAAGAATGGTTACTGAAAGTGTTATATTTGTGGTAAGAAGGAAATAAAATATCATAAAAGCAAGGTACAATTGCTGGAATTTGTTATTCATTCAATGAAATACACAGACAAATCATTTTCATTAGTTAGAATGCATATTATAGTACCTTTATTACACAAGCTTGGTCTAATAATCTTTTCAGGGTTGTATATACAACAAGCTGGCGATATGACAATGGTCTCAACATCATTGTATGACACATGTCCTGCCGACAATTGCTCCTCTGTCAATTACGTACATTAACCGAATTCCAAATTCAAACCTTGGACCAAACAATTAAAGGGATACGCAACCGGGCGGCTGTGGGGAAAGTCAGGATTGCGTAAGCCCCATTCACTCGTACACAAAGTTTGTGCGTCGAACGCGTCCGTTGGACTAAGTGGGATTACATTTCGACTGCACGAAGCCGACCGAATCTCGCACGAGAGCTCGAGCTCAGCTGGAGCGTACATGTTTGTGCGGCGACCAGTCTATCCGAGGTTTGCGCCCCGAGGGGCAACGGCATGACCAGGTAACGATCACGGTGCCCTCTCGCGGCATTAAAACGTCCACAATCTGCGGTTGAGTATCCCTTTAACCAAACCCTAACAGTAAATCCCAATTGCAACCCTAACCCTAAATTTTATGATATAAAATCTGGAGTAATTGTCGCAGGAGCATATGTCGGAGCACCCTCACTGTCTGATAATCTCTGACATGTAAAATTCTGTTGATTGGTCCACTTTAACCCTTTCAGGACAGGAATAATTTAAGGGCTAATATGATCACGTTTTGTTCTTCAAATTGGCAACAATCATATTTTTCTTTTAGTGCTAAATGGTTCTAATAAGGTGCAATGTCTTTGAAAACAATATACATGGTGATAAACTTTGTTGAAAAATTGAAAAATTGCCAATTTTGAGAAAATCCAATGATTCTGAACCTCTCAATGTGTTGCCAATTTAAAGAGTTTAAAGCTTATTCTCTTCTTTTTTTTTTAATTCCTGGCATTAAGCGCAAGAATTTTTTCTCTCTCTATTCATGCATCTGGTATATTTTTTAGAGCTTTGAATCACAAAATGTAGTCGATTGTCTCGAAAGGGTTAAAATGGCACAAACATCAAGACAGCAGGAGAATCATACCTTGAGGCTTAATAACATCTTCCAGCTTGCTGATGGTGAACCTCTGCTTGATGATGTCAAACATGGAGTCCAGGAAGTCAACCGTACCAATGGGAGAGGAGATAGTCTCACCTGGAATTAAAACAAAAATGAAGCAAGGTCAAGTCAATATCCCAGAAAATAAAGGAAAGAGCCTTTTGTTAATTCTGAGAAATAATATGAGAAAAATCTGAGTCTATCAATTAAATGATAAGACTGAAAATATATCAATATAATTCTACATAAATGACTTTCCCTGATCCTTTTTCAAAGACATTCTGTAAAATGGATTTGATCAAAGGGAACATTTTATTAGGAACATTTCTCTGCAACACCTCCAGCACATTTAATATATACTGTACAAGTGGAAATTTTCGCGCGATTAATTTTTCGCGCTCGGCTGAGTAAAGTGAATTTCACGTGTTTTTAATTTCGCCCACGCGCTAGGCTCGATGGGCAAAAGAATACATAAACAAAAATATTTGTGTGTTTGTATTTTCGCGCACATTTCATGCTGCGCGAAATGCGCAAAAATTTGCACACCGTGAAATATTCCACGTTTACAGTACATATAGTTCTTGTGTTGGAATATACAGTGGCATAGTGTTTATCCTACTAATATGCCAAGCAGGACTACTGGAAAACCAGAAACAATCGCAACATGAAACTTCCACAAATTGTCAACTAAGGGCTGTTTTCGAGGCAAGGAACTGTAATGATTTCTGGAAACTTAACCCATTGCCTACAGGAAATTTTTTTTTTGATGATTCAATTCATTTATTTTCCACAACAATAAAATACATCATAGAGTACATAAAAGTACATATCAAATAAACAAATGTATAAAACAAGGTAACAGTACTACTTTCAAACGAACAAAATACAATTGCGATGACATTGATCTGTAGCATGAAACAGAAATGAATCAAATGTAATGATACACCTTATTATTGTGGAGGGAGCCAACAGGAAGACCGAAAAGAGTCTTAAGTACATCAGCACCCAGTATATAGTATTAAATTAAATACAATGTTTATGTAAATATAACGATTATAAAACAAATCTAGTCATTTCCATCAGTAAAAGATGATTAATTAAGAAATGAAAGGGACAAAACATGTTAAGATCTCTACTAATAATTTTGCTGATCCTGATATTTATTTATCATGTAATTTTTAAGATTGCGTTTAAAGCATTGGAGCGACACTGAGTTTTTTATATCGTTGGGTAAGGAACTCCACAATTTTGGTCCGGTAAAACATAAAGTAGATTTTGCATATGATGTTCGTATTTTGGGGAAGTGAAAATCATTAGCAGACCGAGTTTGATAAGAATGAATGGTAGCATTTATAGGAAACATGGCAGTAATGTAAAGAGGAAGTAAGTTATGTTTACATTTGTACATAAAGATACCAGTTTGTAACTGCCTTATATCGTACAAGTTTAAAACCTTGAGCCTGAAATATAAAGGAGCAGAATGAGCGGTGTATGAAGATTTTGTTATCAAGCGAATGGCTCTTTTCTGTAATTTAAACAATCTATCCGAATATGACTTTGGGCATCCAGCCCAATTAATGTTGCAGTAAGATATGTGAGGCAGAAACAAAGTGTTATAAATAGTTAGAAGTATTTTTTCAGGCAGAACATTTCGTAAACGATATAATATACCTACTACTTGTGAAATTTTAGAACAAATATCTCCTATGTGATACTTCCATGACATAGATTCATCAATATGAACACCTAAAAATTTTGAATGATTTGTATGCAACAATTGAAATTGATTCATATGGAGTGTTATGTCCTCAATATTGTACTTCATATTACTGAAAACCATGAAATAAGTTTTGGATATATTTATAACTAACTTGTTACACTTTAACCATTCACATACATTATGCAATTCATTATTTAGTGTTCTAGTAACAAAGGAAATATCGTTGTGAGTGAAGAAAATACTGGTATCATCAGCAAATTGTATGAAGTTTAAAACATTTGATGAACACTGAATATCATTTATATAGATTAGAAATAACAAGGGACCGAGAATGGAACCTTGCGGAACACCGCACACAACTTCTAACATATTGGACTTGGTTGAATTAATTGTAACAAATTGTTTTCTATTACTTAAATAGCTTTCAATCCATATATAAGGAATTCCCTGTATACCATAATGATTTAATTTTTGCAATAAAATATGATGGTCCATCGTGTCAAATGCCTTTGACAAATCTAAGAAAACACCTATCGTTGTTTGTTTGCTTTCAAGGGAATGGGTAATTTCTTGAGTGAATTTTGTAATTGCTAATGATGTTGAAATGCCCTCCCTAAATCCAAATTGATTTTCATTTAATATTTTGTGAGAAAATAAAAATTTTGAAATTCTGGTGAAGACACATTTTTCAATTATCTTAGTAAAAACAGTAAGTACAGAAATCGGCCTATAATTTGTCATAGTTTCTTTTGACCCTGCTTTGAATACGGGTATAACCTTAGCTACCTTCAGTTTATCTGGTACAATGCCTGTAGAAATAGATTTGTTAAAGATTAGAGATAGAGGTTTACATATAAACGGAATAATTTTTTTGACAACTTTTATATCTATATTGTCAAAACCAGAAGAAGTACCATTTTTAAATTTTTCAACAACAGATATAATTTCACTTTCAGAAATTGGTTGAAAAAATATTGAAAACGAACAAGGATTTTTAAGAAATTTTGAAAACTGTTCACTACATGTACCTGGAGTGTCATGTAGTTTATTTTGTAAATTTGGGCCTATCGAAATAAAATATTCATTAAATCCAGAGGCTATTTCTTTTATATCAGTTACAGCAATATTATTATTCAAAATTTTTGTTGGCACGTTATGATTTTTTTTCCTATTCAAAATTGAATTTATTTCTTTCCACGTAGCCTTGGAATTACCTGTAGCAGCACAGAACTTAGATTTATAAAATTGTTGTTTTGTTTTTTGTATAATCTTTGTGCATTTATTACGAAATATTTTATAAATTCTTTCATTTGTTGCTGTTCGATTCAAAATAAATTTTCTGTATAATTTTTGTCTCTTCCTACATAGTCTTTTTAGTTCTTTTGTGAACCAAGTTTTATTCTTATGATTAGCAATATTTGTTGATCTTCTGAGAGGGAAACACTTGTTGTACAACTCCAGGAAATTATCTACAAATTCATTGAACATATCATTTACATTTGTCTCACGGAGATCCCAATCAAAATGTTTTAAATGTCTACAAAATTGAGCAATATTATAATCATTGATTACATGTTTAAATATATTTACATAGTCACAATTTGAAGACAAGCAATAAGAGGTTATAATACTAAATATCGGTAGATGATCACTTATATCTCCAAGAAGAATACCACATTGTTTAACCATGTCTGGTCTATTTGTAAACATATTATCAATCAATGTAACAGAATATTTAGTAATACGGGTGGGTTTATTAATAACTGGGCAAAATGAAAACGAAGAATATAGATCTGTAAATTCATTATTGACGATATTTCCCTCAGATGACGTAAGATTTATGTTATAATCTCCAAAGAAATAGCATGACATAGAACGTGGAATAAGATGCAAAATATTTTGTAATATTCTTAAGAATTCATTTACTGGTTGACCGGGTGGTCTATATATACAACCAATAATCAAACTGTCATTGATTTGTACAAACATTGCTTCACAGTATTCATTACTTATATTGAGATTATTCTTTATCTTAAAATTTAGTTTGTTCAAAATGTAGAAACCAACGCCACCACCACGTTTATTTTCTCTCTCCTGACCTATAAATGAGTAATTACTAAGATAACACAGATTAGCATGTGATTTATTCAACCATGTTTCTGACAAAGCTATTATACTAAATTGTCTTTCAAAATCATTTAAATATAACGATAAATTGTCGAAGTTCTTTGTTAGACTACGACAGTTGAGATGCATAATTGATAGATGCTGTTTATAATCAAATGTTGAATTACATTTATTAAATTTGTCTACTGTAAAGTATGAAGTTTCTCCAAAAATGTTTGTATCAGACATCATGATATACATTTGATGTGTTAAGTAAACACATTATTATGACACGGAATAGTAGAGAAATGTAAGGGAAAGTCCCTGTGAAACATATGGGAGATATATACATAATTACATTAAAATATATACAATATAATTAGCGAAGAAAATTATACAGTTTACTAATAATAAATACGTGAAAATAATTAAGAGGATGACTCTGGAATGCATCAATGAGTATAATATATAAATATAACATAGAGAGTTCATCATATCATGTTTAAGTCTTCTTCACAAGTAATTAGTTTTTTCCTAGTCTTTCCTCCGGTCGCAGGCAGTAGGGCAATGACCCTACCGTCTGACGTCCAGGCTGAGAGAACTTTGGAAAGTTCTTTGGTTTTCCGCAATAGGGCAGCATTAATCTTAGTTAAGTCTTCGTCGATGCCCATTCTCTTTCCTTTCAGTTGACGACGATTCATGATTATTGTCCTCCTTGTCCGGTAACTTACAAATTTGACAATAATAGGACGTGGGCTTGGTTCCTTTTGCTTGTCAGTTCGCGCGGATGATCGGGTTTTCACACCTTCCTGAATGACCCCCTCATCCCTTTTCTTAGAAGAGATTCGATGGGAGCGTTCAATATCGGCATTGTTGATGGGTATTTTCAGCTTGTTGGCGACAATGTCAAGGATTAACTCATCAGTATTTTCGTTCACAGATTCTGGCACACCATAAAAACGGAGGCAATTACGCCTCGAATATTGTTCCTGAGTATTTAGGTCTCTTGTCAGATTTGTCACTGTGTTTTGTTTACTTTCTACATTGTGTTGCAAGCGAACAATATCAGTGGCGAGGGCATCAACTCTGTTTTCCAAGTCCATTATTTTAGCTTCATTTCTTTCGATTCGATCCAGTATCCTTCCCATTTCCTTTTGGACTCCTTCACGCACCGCTTGTCGAATTGTGTCCAAAAATAACTCTCCTTTGATAAAGGACTTAATTGCATTTTCGGCAATGTTATCAACATTGTATGGTGTAATGGCGGATCCAGTCGCCATGATGTGATTTATATCGAGTAGATCAGCCAAGTTGATAAAGTATGATGCGATGGGAGATATGAATTCATGACAATTGGTGCAATTCTACCGTACTGTTTTGACGGTGATGCATGGGTGATGATATGCATCAATAAAATATTTAACGTCTCCTGGGTTAAGGCAATAAGATTTCAGTTTAGATCATGCTCACATAATACTCACTAATTCACCTCAAATTGTGTCAACCAGCACTCTCCTTTCTAGAATAACAGATGCATTCCAGTTTATGTCTAAAGGAATCACATTATTACAGCATACTGACGATTATTCAGTTAATGAAACAGAAACATTCGCGGTATAGTTCCGTATATGAACGCGTTCGATGACCGCTGAAGATATTTCCATGAGTGGGACTGCTAAGTCTCTCAGCCATATATATTTCACAGATGGTCCGAACACAAACTGGGGGGCGTTTCATGAAACTTTTAGTCGGTGCTTTTCACCGACTAATTTGGGTTTCTCCGACTAAATTTGGTTTTAGTCGGACACCGACTAATTTCCATTTCATGAAAATCTGTCGGTGGAAAACACCGACAGATTTCATGAATTTCACCGACTAATTTCAAGAAATCTGTCGGTGCTCTTTTAGGTCCCGACAGATTCATTTTCACCGACTAATCAGGCTCTTGATGGCCTTGGCAACCAAAAGTGGAACAATGGCAGCACTTCTGCAAATCTTAGGGGGTGCTGCCCTGCGCAGGGAACGCGTTTTTCCCCTTGATCTTTATAATGACCAAGAAATGTTCAAGAAATACCGATTCAACCGGACAGGAGTATTACACATCATAAATGAGCTCAATCAGGAGTTGGAACACCCCACAAAGCGTAGCCAGGCACTACCTGCCCATCTCCAACTGTAGCGTGTGAACCACCCGAGATGCCTAACTAATAATGACACCCAAGAAAGACACCATGCTTGTGGATTACCGTTCACCATAGAAGCAAGGTTCGATCTGCAATTTAATACAGAATGTAAACAAACAATAATAAATCATCATGCAATTGACAATAAACACTCATGTAAACATGTCATCAATATTCATGTAAATACAAGTTTATCTTTCTTCAACATGTTCCTAATAAACTAACTAAATAAGAATTCCTTTGCTATAAATAGCATTGCCACGAATAACAACTACCAGTGACCTTGACGTACTTCAAGGTCACAACAATGATACTAGGTCATGAAACTAATTACTAAGCCCTTAATTCAACTTTATGTAATAACCTGTAAACTACAGTAGTTAGCCCAAATAAACATGTTGTGTTGTTACATGGCACTAATAATTACGCATCCTGTACAATTCATTAACAGAGTGCCCGAAAACATTATTCATCCGTGGTACATCAATACATCCTTACGCACAACTGTGCGAATACGACATAGCAATACGTAACACACACTGTATATGTGTACATTCATTGTGCGATTATTGTTATTATTATCATTATCATTGTCATTATCATTATTATTATTATCATTATTATTATTATTATATATTATTATTCACAGCATTGATTTAGTTTGACTAGTTCCCTTATTGCTTCGACAACTTCAATGCATTGATTCATATAATGAATATGAATACTATTTACCAAGTATTCTAGATGTTCACTTCCAAATGAGGACATTATTTTGTTAAATGTTTGAAAATCAAATAAACAAAAGGATTTAATACACTATGGATTAATCATTAATTGAGCACCTTGTTTGGTAGATATCTTGCTATAGAATTTTCAAACATAATTATTTCTACTAATAATTTCTTGCAGAGCTCATAGCTGCACTCGTGTGGCCATAGAACAGGTCAATGGCCAATTGAAGAGTAAGTTTCGCTGTCTCACAGGCTCTGGACTGCACATGTTCCCAGATAGGGCTGGAGATGTCATCACTGCATGCGCTTGTTTGCACATGAAGGAAATCCACAAATCAATTTGAAATGTGGATGTTTCCTTGATTGTTACAAGTATTACCTTCATTAACTACAACTTCTCTCTTTCCACATCAATTCTTTGTTTCTGAATGAAGACTTTTCCTCCCTCAATCATTGCACCCATGGTAATGGCATGTTATTGAAAGATATGAGATAAAAACATTTAGGTTTTAAGTACTTTTTCATTTCTGAGCAGTACTCATGACATTTAGCACACCATTTTGTCTTTGGATAAAGACGTGCATGGCATTACATCATCAACTGTTTGAAGGTGGAGTTTTCAAACTAAAGGTATATCAACACGAGGAAATATTTTGCATAGAAATATTACTACTGCTACTTCTGATTACAGGTGTGAGTAAACAAAGAAAACTGAGTAAAAAAGAAAATTGAAGGTTGAAAAAGTGCAGTTAGAAATAATGAAGGAAATTACAGTTCATTTCTAAGTGTAGACCTCTGTTTCAGTGTATCAAGAATATCCTTCATCACTTTTACCTTTTCTTTTTCAACCTCAAGTCTTTGTTTATTAATTTCAAGTTTCTCCCTCTCAATTTCCAACAGCTCCAGCTGTCCATCAACTGTGCGGTTTCCTTTTTTTTCCTTGTGGTTGCTGTTGCTGCTGCCATCTCTGATGTTGTGCAGGTTGCTGTTGAGGTTGATGCTGCTGTTGCTGCTGCTGTTGAGGCCGGTGCTGTTGTTGCTCTGGTTGAGGCTGGTGCTGTTGTTGCTTTTGTTGCTGCTGTTGTTGTTGTTGTTGCTGCTGCTGTTGTTCTTCATGTTGTTGTGATTGAAGTAACTGTAAATGGAATACATATTTATATTGCTAATGTCATGTCATTGTAAAGAAATATCAGCTTCAAATGTTATTGGTATAATTATTACTGTTATTATCATTTCTAAATGTACTTTCATTATCATTGCTGATCATTGTCTTATTATTACTCATTATCTTATTCTTCAGTATATTCATTAAAAGAATATATACAAATCAATCAAAAAACTGTGAATGTGTCTTTTGAAAGTTTTCTAGAGTTACTTACTTAAAAATGAAATGAAAACAAGTAGAGTAAATGCATAAAGTATCGTATAGGCCCATCTGTTCTTGCAATGGAATGCTGGCATGATACTTTGGCATATGCCATCATCTAATTTCACAAAATGCATCTTGACTTGAGCATAGTAAAATGAATTAAAGTCAAAGAATCCCATTCCCCCCCCCCCCCCCCCCCAAAAAAAAAAAAAAAAAAAAAATTAAATTTTTCTGGTAATGAAGTTCTATATAGATGTGTTTCAACTTTAGCATGCTTGATAAATTTTCAAGAATACTTATGAAAAATCATTCTCTGTAATATGAACATTTTCTTTGATACACTTCAGAGGTGTTTGAAATATTACATAGTATTTGGAAATTCTCCATACATGTATTTTCTATAAATTTTTAATGTTTTAATTTTTAAAGGCTATGACATTTAACCTTACTGATTTAACTTAATTTACCATGAACTGATTTATACATTTATTCCCCAAATTGTAATAATTATATTTCATGATTAAAAATAAAATTAATCATGGTTTCAGATCTTTACATAATTTCCAATGACTGTGTGGTAATTGGTCATGTCACACCCATGATGGTTTTTCTTTTTCTTTTTTTTTGGGGGGAGGGGGGGGGGGGTGACAGTACAGTAAAGATGGGAAGTCTGGATATTTCTGCCCTACTTTGGCAAACAGAAGCAAGTGACAAAAGTGAAACTTTCTGGAAAAGAGTAAAATGGGTGCGTCATTTCTACATCCGTCAAAGGAATATCGTCATGTCTTAACTAACATGAGTGTTTATGCATAAAATTTAGACTGGAAGAAGAGTAAATTTTGGCAAATATGAAAGCAATAACTCAACATTGGTTGGAATGTCACTTACTTCCTTTTGCCAAGGTAGTGCAGATTTAGAATTAAGAATGTTTCACTCACCAAAGATATTACATTTCCCGCCTCCTTTTCCGGCCCGCCAAATCCCTCAATGCCTGGTGCAGGAAGGGCCTCCAGCACCAGCTCATGTCTCTCGCTGAATTTTGGCCGGGGCCCACCACCTCATGAAATAAATAATATTGAAATTGCTTTCTTCAATATTTCACAAAGTTATTATTTCTGAAATAGGTATATTCATACAAAATAAAATGCATAATTTCACAAACATTGCATTTTTCCATCAATACTTTACTTCTTTTTTTTGGGAGGGGGGGGGGGGGTGGGGAAGGGGGTATGAAGGGTTTAAGTTTATAATATTGTGATAAAGATATATAATATAGGATACATGTATAAAAACGAAATCACACATAACTATATACCTGCAGATAGAGAGGGTGAGATTTAAGTGTGTGTATGCATTAAATGATTGAAGTCAAACTAAGTAAAGGAAATGCTGCTGAATAGAAAAAAAGATATGTGCACACCGATACATTAACACAATCAGACTTATTTACTTCAACTCAATGCAAGGTTGTTTTTTTTTTTGCTGTCCAATGTAATAAAAAAAAAGAAGGATGCATTCTTACACAATTTACAATAACACAGTAAAGTTTGTTTTTAGCAAGGGAAAGCATTCTCATGCTAATCATGATTTTGTATATATGTATTTATATAATGAATAACTACAAGTTATAATAGTGGATTACTTTGATGGTTAATGCAATGCCATATACCAGATTGTCCTTACTGATCTTGATATCCTCTGTGCTACACACATTTCCAAGACAATCAAACATTATTTTGTGAGTAATATAATGACATTAATTTTTACCTGTCGCTACTCTTTGGTCGCGATATTTTTTGGCCCGCGACACCATCTTCTGCCAAAGGTCACGCAGGTGGGCCCCGGCACTCTTCTTGCCATGGGAGATGGGCAGACCCTGGCTTTGAAGGTCCAGGGCTGCCTTCTCCCAGGCATGCAGAAATCTTCCTTTAGTCTGAAATTAGAGATTGAAACAAATCACGTCTATGTAAGACTTATAAAGCTTTACACAGTGAGTAATGAAAAATGTTCTAATTTCATGTTTGAGTATTACTTTAGAAATGTTAAACTGCCAATTTTTAAAAAAGGATGATCAAATGAACTAATTATTCTACTGCTGTTTGCCGCCTGTTTGGTATTTCTTTTTTTCTTTCATTCTGCTGTTACAATTGAGTGCAAGAAAGAGAATCCAAACCCATTTAATCAAAGTCATATGGTTACTTGGTAAAGCCACTACACTTTTGCCTTCAGGAATCCTAATATTCATGTATGTGATGGAATACAACATGAAATTTTATTGCTGTTGAATAGACTATTCATTCCCCATTCTTATGATACCTCATTTGTATAGAATCAATTATGAATTCAATTAGTCCACTGATTTCCCTAGCTGAAATTCTTCTGTACCAATATCAACAATGCCTTGCTGGATTTGAATCCATGATCAATTTGAAATCATGATCAATTAAGTCATTTGGAATGTTGAGGTGATTCCAAATGGATTCAAATATGGTATGAAATAAAAGAGGAATCATTTTCCTTTCTTTCTGTGATAATGAAGGGTTCCTTATAATTCCTATCATGATATAACACCTGCACTTCATTATATAAATAAACAACAAAAACTCACTTACTCTTCCTGAACATACTTCATAAATATTTCATTAATAATTTATTTCATAGTGATTGAATAGTTTACTCCTGATTTCTATGAACTGCTTGCTAACTTTAGGTGCATTTCCATTTATAATCATAGCAATAATATGATGTTGCAAATGTACATCCCATGCAAAGGTATAGCTCTGAACTAAATTGAATAAATACTCACATTAGGTTTATCAGCAGTGGGATAGAGATCCCCATAGTGCTCCTTGATGTAACTTGATATCAGTTGGACTGTCGCGAACTTGTAGGTAGTTCTTCATATTTCCTGTCCCGAAACAAAATTGAAAAAAAATAAATAAATAAAATAAACTGAAACGTCCATGTCAACAAATTATTTTGAACAAATTTTCATGAATGACCATCAGAAGCCGGGGCTGGAAAAAAAAAAAAAAACTAGACATGTCGGGTATGACCACGATGATCCCACCTGAACATTTCTTATCCATCCAATATATTGCGTGTAAACTAATATGCAGATAGAGTGAGCTGTCACCTTTGACCTGCAGACTTTCATTTTGAACTTTACCTGCATTTTATTACAGTGCTGTTCCTACAAAACAGAAATTATTGAAATCTGTCCAATTTTTTTCAAGTTATCACGTGGAAATCAATTTGGGGATGGACGGACGTACGGACAGGTGAAACGCTTAATGCCCGCTACAGACTTCGTCTACAAAGGCAGATAGGCCTAAACTAGGGGAAATGATATGAAATAATTTATGAGGAAGACTAGTTTAAAAGGATTCAGAAAAACTAAAAGAGACATCAACAAAATGGAAACACTCGCTCAAACTTTAGGCATTCATGTATATTTGTAGATGACAAATGTCCTCTGTAGTACACAGTCAAGAACAAGCACTTGTAATTTGAAGGAAATCTACAAAACGTCAACAATTAATTCTGACTCGGTCAAAGCATGACTGGCATGACATGCATGATGAGACTTGAGAGTGCTGTCGCGAACAGGTTAATATTATAATAAGAAATAACTTTTTTGTGCATTTTTAGATTACATGGGCGAAAATATGTCTAGTAAAAAAAAAAGAAATTATAATAACGGCAGGAGAAATGAATAATTACTGACACCTTTTAACAACGGCAGTGAAAACAGGAGTGAGGAGAAGAAAGAGTACGTGCGTTGTAGTACAGACACAGAAACGAATATGTGGGACCGTACTAGAATCTGTATTGTGATTGGGCTGACTGCCGGCTGACTGCCTGTTGATCTTCTCAACGGCACTACTTATCATTTCCAACATTTTATCTACAGTAGTCAACATACTTTGAAGGGTTTTACTTACAGACACTTCCTCCTCCATCGCTGTAATCTCACTCTCCGTATTCTCATTCATTTTCATCGCTTTCATAAGGCTGAAGATGATCGTCGCGGCGCTTTTTTGTTGATTTGGGGAGCTCGCCTAGGGGAGTGGGCGCGGCCTAATTAGTCAGCATCCTCGTTCCACTTGATTGAAGAATTAAAGACCGCTGACAATTGTCAGTGTGCTTCATGAAACGGAAATTTAGTCAGCGCTGACAATTGTCAGAGAAATCTCAAATTAGTCAGCGCTGACAGTTGTCGGCGGACAAATGTTGATGAAACGCCCCCAGGTCTCAAATATCCTCACTTGTTGGATCGCAGCTTCAGGTCACCCGTGTCTCAAGTCGAGTCCAAGTCCCGCTTCTCGTATGACGCCAGGTGTCGTGTCCTCGTGTCTCATGGTCTAACTTTAACCGGTTCTGCGTGCCAACTTCCCGCCAGGTAGTCCCGGGGGAGTTTTTCATAAAGCTGTTCGTAAAGTTACGAATGACTTTACGAACGACTGGAACATGTTCTTGGGTGCTATACTAATCAGATTCTCAATCATTTAGCACAAGAACTGATCACCAGTCGTGCGTAACTTACAAACAGCTTTATGAAACACCCCCCCCCCCCCCCCCCGGTATTATATCTATGGGAATGAGAGAATCTGGTATTCAAAGGGTTAAGTGTTGGAGATGAGAGTTGATGACAAACCTCTCTTTTTAGCAGCAAACAGAGCTAGCAAGTGGTTACTGGTCTGTTGAAGCAGGACGTTGTTGTCTCCTTCGTAGGTACACGTTGGATCATTATCATCTCGTAACACTCCAAAACGGTTCACTGTGAAAGGACAGAAACATGCCAATAATTTTCTTTGCATCTACATGTAAGCAGCAGGATAACCTACTGAACATTCAAAATGATATTACATAACCACAGATTTTATCAAAAAAAATCAAAATTACTAAAATCAGTGTATTTTTCAAATGATGTTTAGCACCTTCAAAGTAAAACATCAAAAGTAAAACATATTGTCAAAATATTTCTTTATTATTCCTTTATGTATTAGTGTTTTGATAGATTGACACATTTGATAGTTATACACTAGCAGAGAATTATAAAATGCATCTGTAATTTATTTTTTTTTTTAAATTTGAAGATATCTGGAAGATATTTTGAAGATGTTAATGCATGTAACTCATCTCATTTTTCAAAAAAGTGAATGATAGCACTCTATTACACCAAAATCCATATTTTTAAATGCTGTAACAGCAACATTATCATCTAAATAAAATACAGATGATAAATAGTACAGACAGAACTATTCAAAAGTATACATAGATGCATGGAAGTCAATAAATATTGCTGGCTTCAAAACTATCTCTGAATGATCTGTTTCCTAATGGTTTTGTAACCATCAAAGCATGTTTGTATGCTTACCCCACAGGTAGCCATGTCCACCACATGCCTCCCTGCATTCCTGTATACAGTCCCTAGCTAACCAGCTACTCAGAGGCTTGCTGGCACTAGACAAGGCATGCATCTCCTTCCCAAGTTCTGCCTACAATCAGAATCAAACAATAGAGGGTTCTCACAAGCAGCCATGCTGGAGGACATAACAATAAAAACCTGTGCACTAGACCATGACAACAATGGCTTTTCATAGTCTGATGCACAGGTTTTTATTGTTATGTCCTCCAGCATGGCTGCCGTGAGAACCCTCTATAAGCTTGCCAACGTGATCTCTGTGTATTTCATTTTTATTTTTTTAAAACATAATTTCAAATAATATAATATGACAGTAGCATTGATTTACAATAGGATGAATTTATATTAGAAAATGACAACAAAAACAACTAATACTTGGGAATCATGTAATGTATACTGACATCATACCTGTCATGACATAGGGTAGAGCTTGGATTGTAAATAGGCCTTAGGCTAGGGTTAAGGTTAGAGTAAGGTATATCGCTGGGTCAAGGATTGAAGTGAGGGCTTGATTACCTAGTGTTAAAAATTGACTGCAGAACAACTATCACCACAGTATATATCATACAATCATCAAATTCTATGTAATAATATTATACCCCTACCCTTTCCTCGTGTGTGCAGCAATCTGAGTTCCCTCAATTTGTCTGATATAAATGTAAGTTTTAAAAAAAATCTAGCAAGAAGGCTTGATGGGAATGCAGAGTTATAAGGTAAAGGGCTGCTCAAATACCACCGGTAAAAATAACAATAAAATGGGTCAATATAGAAAGGGTATTTATCGGTATTAACATCATAATCATTATCGTTATCATTATTAGTGATATGTGATCGGCGCCTAAACCACAAAACAACACTGATTAATTCCAAGCTCAGAATTATATCAGGTGACAATGTCAATGCTGGAAGTTAACTCATTGACTGTCCTTTGGCAAGACATTAATCTACATTTGCCACTCTCCATCCAGGTGCTAAATGAGTACCTGGTAGGATGTGAAGGTTAGTGTGATTGGATTAGCATGTGCACGCCCATAAAAAGGCGACTAGCTTCAATGCTCCCCAGGGAGTGGAGTTTGTGCACAGTAGTGTGCGGAACAGTACTTGAATCTAGTGACCCGGGTAATAATAATAATGTAAGCGCTTTGGTCAGTTGTTTCTGGTAAAGCATTTTAAAGAAAATTATTATTATTATTATTGACTGTACCTGTCTTTCACTTTTGTCCCCTAGCATGAGAGAGACCTGACATTCCACCAGATGCTTGAAGAGTTTGTCTGAGAAGTAATGCAGGACAAAGGAAGCAGCAACATAAGGCAATAGTCTCCATTGCTATCAACAAGATGAAGGAACAGAGAAAACAGAGAAAACAGAGAATGAAATAAGTTTCCTCTATGTGCCTGAAATCACTACAAAAAATTAATAAAATCTTCAGAAAAGCCATCATACAGCACACACATTTTGTAATGCGAGGGCCCTGTTTCATAAAACTTTTTATCAATAACAAGTAACAATAACTGCTATAAGCTATTGAATCCTTGAATCGGATTGGCTGAGAGCGAATTTGTCATAGAGATGAGGCAGTTGTTATTGATAACAAGTTTTATGAAACGCCCTGGTCTATAAAGATAGTAGTATGGCTGTGAAATATGTTTATTTAATTAAATATAGCATGTCCGATACACAGCATAGAATAATAGACAGGGTCTATAACTTTAAAAACTAGATGCCCAAAAGATAAGACGACACTTCAAATTGAAAAATTAAATATCTCTGACATACACTGTAGCTAGCAAGGGCAAGCATGCATAAGAGGCAATAATTTTGACTCTTGTGCAAACCTACCTAAGTTAGAAAAAGATCTTCGAAAGATAAAGATAGATATTGATTGGCAAGATGCAGTCATGCTACAGCATATCACTGAGCTACCTCATCAAAAATAGCAAACGGAAAATCTAAAAAATATAAGCAAATACCTGCATCTGATACTCAAGGACTGGCAACTCTTCTTCAGCTGTTGGACCAAACTGCCTCCTGACGGCAGAATAACGGACAGCGATGGTAACTGCAAGTTTGAGGTTTCCCAGACCAATGTTAGTGATACCCACACGTCCAGAGGAGAGGGCACCCACGGAGGCACCAAACCTCTTGTTTGGATCCTAGGGAATACAAACATCAAAATCTTATAAACCATTTTTGGTGTCATTGAGGATTTCAACCATCGGAAGTTTGATACAGTATGTATTATCATGGACAATGAAAAGCTTGCAATTCTCCTTCAAATCAGAACAGGTTATGAAATACGAAGTATAGGCGAAGGAGGAATTTTGACACCAGTGATACCAAAAAGAGCTGGTATCGTTCCCCTCCTCACCATCCACGTCAAAGCTTAGATCATTTCGTTTCCGCAAATTGTATGAACGTGCAATGGCAATGAGGGCTCAGTGCATCATCTACACGCAAAACCCATACAGTGCAAGTGACAGGCAGCTCGGTTCATTTGAAGACATCACGCACAAATCAGCTGATTCTACGAGCGTTATTCACCAAGGTGAGGGGGTGGTTTTTGGTTGTCTTTTATCAACTTTCAATCGAATTGACCTGCATTTCCTGCTAAAAAGGGTGGACATCTTTACTTAATATAAGTTTCTCTTTGCAATGATACCAAATTTAACCAAGTTTAAAATCAATGAGCTACCAGTTTAACAAAAGAATTGCTTAACCAATGACAGAAAGATTTCATAAGATATTTCCCACTATACCTGGAATGGGGTTACAAACTGTCCACTCTCTGTCACATCTCCTGTTCTGTTGATCAGATTCTCTCTTGGAATGCGTAAATTGTGGAATGATGCAAACCTACAAAGGGGAAAAAAAATGGTGTTAATGTAATATACGATACAGAAGCAGCCCAGACTTAACATAAATCAGGTTTTCTTTACGATAATGATATACTGTGCATTAACTAAGATCTGGATTTATCACCCAGCTATCACAGAAAATGAGCAGAGACTGAGATAAAACCCGAAATTTTTACCAAACATTAAAAGGGATGAAAAAGTAGAATATATTTTTTTCTCCTAATGAAGGCTCCAAAGAGTGAGCTCAGTTTACTCCAAGCATTGTACAAGTTTACAGAGTGAAATTCCTGTCAAGCCACCTATATATCCTTGCTAGTTTTAATTGCCCTCCTATAGGCATCCATCATCCCTTCTGAACCTGATTTCGCATACAGGGCCTTTTGAAGTACAGGTTTCTTGACTCCTTGGCAGTACATTATCAACTATTATCTAATACATGAAGGCTTGGTTTCTCCCCGAGGGAGGGATAAAAGGGTCTTTGGATATCCATGATGTACTCACCCATTATCAAGTCCATGAAGGCCAAGTTTCTCTCCCAAGTCCCCTACAAACACCCCAGGGAGGGGTAGAAGTGTCTTTGGGTTCCTAATGGGAACAATGAATGAGTTGAGACCATGACAGGCGCCGTCGTGGGTGTAGAGCTGGGCATAGACGATAGCATGGGTGGCAGACTTGCCAAGGTTACCAACCCAGACCTTGGCAGCTTCTATGTCTGGTGTGTTTATCACAAACTCCTATGGGAGAGACAACATGGAGCTACCATCAACTTCAAACCTTTTCAGGTACATTTGTTAAAAGAATAAATGAATCAGCTTCTCTTCTTTAAATTTGCAACAACAATTCCCATTTTACTGCTAAACAAACAAAGAGTTCCTCACAAGGGTAATCATAAAAATGCCAATTTGTACTTCATGAAATAAAACTTTGAGAATTATATGAAAAGTTATTCCTCTTGTCATTGATGAAGGTAAAGAACTTTTTCATAGAGAGATGGTAAAAAGCATCTGGCTCATGCTAGATGAGTATAGTGAACATGTAAGAGAAAATATTTTCTTTCAAAAAAATTGAATTTATCAAAAGGAATGGAGAGGTGCACATACGGGTCATCTCTGAGATGCCAATACATGTTCGAGAACAACATTAATTAAAACTTAACAACTTTCTTATTCATTGTCACATTTCCTCATACTCTCATTGATCACCCTCTCGCTCTCTCTCCCTTTTCTTCTTCATTTTTAAGCCTTGATTTTCCACATCTACTTGATGCCAAGTTAGACTTCATATACTTTGAAATTGTGTCTAATGTGTATTTTTTTTACAAAGAAAAGCCTCTTTCTTCAGGAAATTCAAAACGTGTGTGGGACTTGTACATTTAGCCTTTAAACAATGTTTGTACCAAGATGAACAATCAACACAGGCATTATGATTGCAAACTAATCAGATGTAATTTGATTTGTACTGCTTGTTTGTACCCATAATCTTGGACTAACATGTTAACAGTATACACACCCACCTGCTGCCGAAATGATAACATACATACAATTTTCATATGTAGCTACATGTACATTTACTTCTACGCGCAACAGAAACATCCTTTCAGGAATTCCTTATCTATCTCAAATTTGCTCAATAGTCCGCATGATAAAGTAGCTGGCTTTAACACAGTGAATTTACATAAACAAATCCATCTTTATCATTTAATCTGCAATTTTCATAGCCTTTGACCGCTCATTAGTTATGTCCTCCTCCTTATCTGAAATATCTTCTTGTCTATCCTTCTTTCTTTCTCTTTCTTTCTTGCCATCTCCACTTTTTTTTTTCCTCATATTGCCCTTTCCTTATGATATCCTCCTCTCTAACTGTCTACCTGTCTGTTTCTCTCTCTCTCTCTCTCTCCCTCTCATCTCAACATCCTCTTATATTGGTTTTGTCCTCTTCGGCCCCCTCCTCTCTTTATTTCTAAACTCTCTCAATAATCTTGTATTTTCTCCTACTAAACTGTGTTTCCCTTGCATCATTCTCTCTGGACTGTTATTTATTATGCATTGTTCTTTTATTCAATCTGTCATGTACATGTATCATTAGGAGTAATTTATGAGCATTCATGTTTTACATAGATTGTGGAATTTTGTCTCTACAGAGAAGTTTGTTGAACTTTTCTATTCAATGGAAAACAGCTACAACATTAAAACACTTAATGTATGCTTATTTTGCACATGACCAATAAACTTTGAATATAGATATGAATATGAAATGATAAGTTTGCTCACCTTTGTACTTGGATCATACTTAGCAGTTGTTCTCATTGCTCGTGTGTTGGAACCATGGCCTAACTCAGTCAGAGCAAAACAACCCATTATCTGAAAAGTGATTAAAGGGTTTAAATATGTAGAAATGGAAACTTTCATAACTGTATCGACATTGAATATACACAAATTTTTCACGACAAGCCGAAAGACATATATTACTCAAAGAAAAAAATACTAACAATCTAACCATTCTTTTATATGATACACAAATAAAACAAATTCTTCAAACTTTATGTTCTCCACTGTGGGTTTAGTTGGTGCAAATGACAGGGGAGATGGTGTAACCATTACCCTGCTAGGAATAAAGTCAGATTGAACTCACCTCCAATGCATCACTCTTGTTGACTATATCTTCATACTTCATGGATCCACTAGCCCTCAATGTTTGCCCGAACAGCTGAACAAAAATGAAATACAGGTTAACTTTTATATAACATTCATCAGCACTATGTGGGAATTATGCAAAATTATCTCTGAATCATGAGTTGTATCATGAATTATATCTTCCTGGTCCATAAACCTGATTACTTCATAAACTATTAATTTATGTACTGTGTAATCACATTGTTTGTAGTTTATAGTAACCTATTGTACAAGTATGTGCTTATAACATGTGAATACCAAGTTCAGCAATGACACATGACAAATAAAGCATCTCTTCAGACACTTCAAAGACACTCCAAAAGATTAATAAACCCTTTCAAAAGAAGACAATGCTACCCAAATTCATTCTTTCCTGCTGCTACTGGATTATAGAACTCCCTTCCACAGGACCTGGTAGACTGCACCTCCTCGGACAGCTCTAAGAGAAAGGTGTCAAATATCGGGCACGGATCTTTATAGCTGGCATTGTTATTTAGTGCACATAGCTTCATTTGAATATGTAGCCCTGTTTTGAAATCCACTGTTGATCCTTCAGCACTTGGCACTCAAGCACCAAGTATGACAATAAACCATAGGAGATGTACTAACAATGGAAAAAGAAGGAGAGTGGACACACTTTAAACAGTGTTCTCGCCAGTACATAACACCCTTGGTGTTGATACCAAGGGTGAGGAATTTCAGAAAATAACAACCATGTGTAGACTCTTCAAACAAGGGCAACGACAAGGGTAATGAATCAGTCAATGCCTACTTTCAATCTCCCAGGTTGTTTTGGTCCTCCCAAACCATCTCCCTGGGATGTCATAAGGTCATACATGTATTTCACTCAATATAGAGCAATAAATGTGTCAATGCATACTTTCAACCTGCAAAATTGCTTTGGCCCTCTCAGATCTCCCCCATGGGATTCGATACATCCATATTTCTGTCAATTTGAACCATGTGTGGACTTGTTTTTGGCCCAGAAGCCTGCACACTTACATTTTTGTTCAAGTTAAACTTGGTGGCCAGTGCAGCATCATAGAGGCATACAGCATTGTTAAACCAGTGGATGGTTTCAGGGTTGGCTAAGATGCCGTCCATGGAAAGGAAGTTATAGCGGACTAGCTGCTGGACCTGACGGAAGACCAGGGCTCTGGACTCTTCCATTGTCAGTGGTCGCTGGCTGTGTTGGAAGAGTGGATCTGCCTCAAGTGCCTTCCATATCATATACTAGAAGCAGGATAAAATTACAATTATAAGTTAAGATGTTAACTTTAAAGTCTTTAAATAGTTTGGGTAAGATGCTGTGAAGTTTTTATCTCCATTAGTATTTAGTAGAATATTAAACAATTGAGAAGTAAAAATTAGTTCATCAAAATCAATTTGAGTAGTGATTAATAAATCGAACAATGTTTCATAACTGTCATAAATCATTTCCAAAATAATTTGACAACTGTATGAATTTCAAATATTCAGATTTTACTGTTACTTGATGAATAGTTTTCATAAAATCTGACAAATGACAGTGAAATTGACAGGTTAACTTTAGTTTTGTAGAGAGTCCAGGCACCCACCCCACCCCCCCCCCCATGATACTATAAGTGCCAGTAGACTCAAGGTTCTTGACAGGAGTAACATTTTTTTAATCCCTAGAAAAGAGAAAACCCAGAAAATTTCCTCCAAACTCAGAAACCACCCGGCACTAGCTGTACGAGCTCCTTGGCTTATCAATCTGGTAGGATACGATTCAGCTTACCTTCCGCATGTTGCTGTAAGAATTGTCATTATCATGACAAACGATGACCTCTAATTCTCTCGAGCAGCTGAGTGCGCACACACGTACACACGGGATTTGTATACCTCATATAGCTTCATGGTTTTACGGACAAAATAATTAAAAACGTCTAGAACTAGACTAGTGCTGAACCCTTGCCGACTCAGCTGCTCGAGAGAATTAGAGGTCATCGTTTGTCATGATAATGACAATTCTTGCAGCAACATGCGGAAGGTAAGTTGAATCCTATCCCCGCTGCCGAATTTTTGTGGATAATTTTTCATATTTTGAATAGATTATTAAGTTTAGAATTGAAATATGACCAGAACCACAGCAAATACCGAGGGTGGTTTGCAAGGTTCACCGTGCGTGGGAATGGGTGATTATGAGGCATAGTATTTCTGTGTTGATTCGATCCAACAAGGGCCATAGTAGCAGGCCGTGTACCAGATTGGTAAGCCAAGGAGCTCGTACAGCTACGGTAAGCTGTACAAGCTCCGTGACTTATCAACTTTTCTGTGTACGCGATAGGGACCAAATTTTTAACGACAGAATTCTTTTGGGGAGATGTCAGCGCTCGCGGCGATCAGGAAATGTACACAATGACTCCGATATCCTGTTTCGCCAGATTCAACAGTAAATTACGGATTTCATTTTTGGAATGATCTTTTCCAACATCGGTGAGTTGAATTAATTGTATTTCATGGATATGTTGGGGTAGGTTTTTGTAAATTAAATGCCGATTTTGAGTGAATGTTGGTGACTTTTGTGCAGTGGTGTGTGAAAAAGTTGAGGTGTATGACTGCCCAAGGAGTTATCACAGACCTGTGATAACTCCTTGGACTGCCTAGATTCTACACACAAAGTACAGTAAATTCGCTATGAGTGCCCTTGCCCTCCACGCACAGTATATACATCCCATGTACCATGTGTACAGCTCCGTGAGCCAGTACCAGCCATGGAGCTCATACAGCTAGGTTTTGCTTTTTAAATCTCACTTTCGCTTTGTCTTTTTCTCGTTATTTTGTCTTTGACTTAATTTTAATGTTATTCTTTTTAGCTTGAGTTCACTCACATGATAACGAATTGAATCCTCCCCTTCAAATGACACCTTCAGTGATTTCCAATCAAAGGAAGCATTTTTTCGATAAACATCTAGAGGCCCTGCAGGTAGATCAGGTAGAACATCGAATATGTGCTTTTCGCCATCCGATGCGTCTTCATTACTGGCGACAGGCAAGGCACTTCTTGACAAAACCTGGTCCGCCACTCCCGGGGTATTCTGTGTCGGCGATCCGTCCACACTTGCTCTTTCTTGCACGAGCTTGTCGAGTAATCTGGTTTTCGACATTCTATCAGTTATTTATCAAAAATATAGTCATGAATTTGTAAAACACAACTCTGCTGCCCCTGCCTTTGGATCAGCTACTAAGTCGGGTTTATGATAGAGCTGATTCAGCCCAACAGCAAGAGTTCATACCTTCAGTTCAGTTTGGGAAGATAAAGCTGCAGCAGAAAATAAGAAGCGCTGCACCGGTATACGATACAGTATAACGTAAATGTAGGTCAAAGGTCAAAGAACTTTTTTGTATAATTATTTTTTTGGCGTGGACATTGAGTGAGGGAGAGGGTTCCATAATTGTGGATGATAGCAGGGGCGGATCCAGGATTTTGTAAAAGAGGGGCACAAAGCCGGAAAAGTACACAATTAAGGGGGCAATTTTTTTCATTGTGTACTTAAGGTATGTCAGTTTGGTTTCAAAAGAGGGGCACGGGCCGGTTTTCCACTAGATCATGATGGAATGCATGAAAAATCACTCTCTGGGCCCTCTTGCATCTTTAAAAACTTTAAAAACAAAAGGGCCCAGTGGTTCCACTTTGACAATAGTGTCAACACTTTAATATCTTTTAAGGCTAGTCACATTTTATTTTTATTTTTCTTCATCTTTGTATACCACTGGGGTATTTCTTCTTCTCGCGAAGTAGGCCTAAAGTCCACCATCTGGTGTGTTGTCGGATACTATTTGGCAGGGCTGGTGTGGTGTATTTACAGTGCCTTTTTAAATAGTTCTATGTACGGCTAAAAAATAATCTGTGATCGGGGTATGTAGAAGAAGAAACAATATATGTCACCCCCTTTCAGATTTCCGACACAAAACTATGCACCGTTCACAAGAGTTGGCGTTGGGCATGGTGGGTGTTCGCGACTGTGCGATGCATCATGATGAGACGTGTATTCATGATTACATAAAAATGGTGATTAGATATACCAGAGTCCCTGGATATACTATATACATGTAGATCTATCTGTGAATGGGAGTTTGGAATTGCCAATCTTCTAATATAAAGCACATTCTAAATTTCAGATTGAAATTGATAATAAGAGTTTTATCTAAAAATGTACACAACTGGAGACAAACCAATGATTTTCTAGGTCGCATAAAAGCAGGGGCGTCGCTGGGGGGGGGGGGGGGGGTCCTTCCCGCCCATCAAGATTGGTGTCGGCAAACGCGCCACCTCTGTCGGCAAAAAAAGGAGGGGCAAAAAAGAGAGAAGGAAGAGCCAGGGAAAATGAGAAAAGAGAAAAGAGAAGAAAAAGAAAAGAAATACGAAAAGGGGAAGGAAAAGAAAAGAAAAAGATAAGGAAAAGAAGGAAACTAAAAGGGAAGGAAAGAAAAAGAAGAAAACACTGAAAAGTTAATATTCGGGCAAAAGGCGTCCTCCGAGTCGGCAACTGAGGCTGCAGCCCTCCCCCAAGGATTTTCAAAGTTCCGATATTCGGGCAACCACCTCTTCAATGATATTCGGGCAGCGAAGTGAGTATATCCACATATTTGGGCAGTGAGGTTCCCAGATAATTATGTAACTTCTGTATGTATCTTCCGTACATTTACAAGTTTTTAAAGATTTCTCGCTCGCTCGCAAAAATTTAGAAATTTGGAAAGTTAATATTTGGGCAAAAGGCGTCCCCCTTCGACAATGGGCTGCAGCTCCCCTCCCACGAGGGTTTTCAAAGTTCCGATATTCGGGCAGTGCATCACATCATAATTCGGGTAGCGACTGGAGCCAAAATGTTTGGGCAGCGAAGTTCCCAGATATACGGTATGTAACTTTTCCCCCTTCCCGCGCTAAGCGCGAAAGCTCTGACGTTTTAGCAAATTTAAGAGATAAAGATAAACGGCTCGTAGCAAACAATTTTTTTAGGCGGAAAGTTATAGTTCGACGCCCGGACTGCTTTTCAGTTATTTGGACGCAACATTTCACTGTATGTAACAGGGGTGGGTGCAGGGAGAGGAGAGTTATTTCCCCTTTCCCGCGCGAAGCGCCAAAACTTTGACGTTTTAGCAAATTTTGAGAGAAAGATAACGGCTTGAAGCGCCTTTTTATATAAGCCCTTTTCTCTCACTTCCCCGTTTTTTCGCTCACGCTCTGGCTTTTTTTTAGTGGCTGAATAGGGGGATGCATGTCCCCCCTGTGCCCCCTGTCTATACGCCAGTGCTGTCCTCTAGTTTTCACACTATCAACAACTTTCAGTATTTATGTTGTCTTCTGGGTAACTTTTCCTGCTAGCCTGATGTGGTCAGTGTATAATGGAAATTATGTTGTTATGTCCTCCAATAAAAAAACCCTGCTCATTCATGAATTAAGAAAAGTGATTTTTGTAGCCAGTTTGAGTACAGAAACAAATCAAAGAAGATTACATTACATTACAGTAACAGTGACATTACCAATTTGCCTGCAAATTTAGGTTTCCTTGTATATTTATGTAAAATTGATCTCAATTTTCAAAAATTCGTAAAGTTCTTGTCAAGCAATCGATCCGATTTCATTCAGATTTTCTCGAATCTATTACAGGCCAGGATCGTGTCCCGAAATAGTCACCCCATTTTACATAATTATCATATTTAAAGTTGCCTTAAGACCTTACATAATCATTCACAAAAGCTTGAACGTATTATAGCCGTCAGCCCCCCCCCCCCCCCCCCTCTAAAGGCCTCAAAGTCGGGTCGAATTCAGCCCATCTTACCATCTAACCGTGCTGACAAGTGACAATGCCTGACAGCGGAATGACATCATCAGTTTACCATCAATATTGTGGGGAATTCCCGCATTTGTGCATGATTCCCTTTATTGCGAAAGCGCTCTTGAAACGAGCAATACAAAGCATCGTTTCAAAACATACATTCACACAAGAGCGTCGCTGACACGGACGCCACCCGGGCACGCCATATCTGTGTAGCTTATATTCTGTATAATGTATATGACTGCAGAATTGATGGAACTGATGTTTGATTGAGGTAATTTGTGAAAATATTATAAACTGATTATTTTGCACTGTTCGAGTACCGATAATGTTAGAAAATATATATTTTGATTAATTCTGCGATTCAATGCTTATAATGTAAACGGTTAATAACAGAATTATATGATTGTGATGATGGTGATAATAATAGTGGTGATGATGATGACAATGATGATGATGATGATGATGATGACGATGATACTTGGTAAATGATGATGCCGGTGGTGTTGCTGCTGCTGCTGTTGATGATGATAACCCACTGACATATACCGTAAATTATAACATCGGCCTGTAGTTTTCCATTTTTATTACCTCATGAAGCAACTGAGCGCCTGTGTACTTCTAGATAGCAAATCTGCATCACTCTAAACTGTCTGGAAGGGGTGATGGGACTTTAAAGAATAGAAAATCTGGGGAAACCCCCCAATATAAGACCAAAATATAATTTTTTTATATCTTCGTGGCAGAACCTAATTTGCATTTTATGAAAACGATTACATACCAGTCTGAAATTTTGCTTATCCATTTTAAAGACTTGGGTTTAAACGTTTAAATCAGAATTTTGGATGTGAATTTGAAAAAAAAAAGACTTATGGTGGAATATAATTTCCATAATAATGCATTTTATTTAAATCGCATTTATGATTTCAATGACATTGAAATGACTGAAATCCTGGGTCAGATTTTTATCGTTCAAGTATTTAGATGAAAATTTAAGATTATAATATGAAGTTGAATCTCTTTCCTTTCCGGTCGCTGTATACATGTTATATGTGTATTTTGTTCATCTTATAACTGTTTACATAATGATTAAGTTCTCTTTTTTTAAATACTAGCTCAGATTTACCTACATCCTCCAAACTGAAAATTATGATGTCGTCTCGGACCAGGTGCCATTGGTTCAGGTAAAAAAAATATTGGCCTTTAGAATATTTAAATACTCACACCACAGTCATACCTATGCACCGACTCCGTACCGACCGATACAAGGCAAAACTGGGTCATTCGGAGTACTGATATTCGATCTATTTATGTATTTACCAATTGTGGGACGGAAACACCCATTATCAGCATGAATGCTTTTTAGGGGTGCATTCACACACCCGAAAAGCACTGTAATTGTTTGTTCGGTCTAATATCGATGCGATGTCGGTATCGTCCGTGTAAGTGGGGCACCATTATGCATCACTTTGACAAATCTCGGGCGATGAAAAATATTTCAACAGAGCTTATCATTGAATATGAATATTGATTAGATGCATACGCACCACCATTTCAACTATACAAGTATTTGTTTAGATGGAATGTTAGTTATCGTTGCAGGCATGTTACCAAGCTTGTTCAAGAGACGGGCTAAAATATATGCTATTGCTGTAAAAAAAATTATTCCTAAGATTGAAAATCTGTTGTAGTGACTTTCTAGTAATCCTAATCTATCCAGGGCTTTTGTTTATTCTCCAGAGCAAACCATGAAACCATGGCAACCAATACAAAAGACTTATTAGAAAGGATTTTTCGACTAGATCCAGGAGTTGAATTAAGTCCAAGACAACGAACCAAGCTCTTCACCGCTATGTCACCGATGTGTCTGATACAGTCATATCTTCAAACGTTCTCCAGAGACTCGGGGTAAGAAAGATAATTCAAATCATTAACCTTGTGTAACGTCTGAAGTATGAAACGATAGAGAATATTTTTTACATTTTGGTCAAATTAGTATTTATCGTGATGAAACCGTTTATTTGCCACCCTCGTGTTTGCAATTCACTTTAATTTGGGGGATTAAATTCTTATGTATCAGATGTAGAGGTGTCGTGGTCTAGTGGATACGTCACGGGACTGTGGATCACATGGTTCGCGGTTCAAGTCCCGCCGCGGCACTAATGTCCTTTGGCAAAATATTAATCTACATTTGCCACTCTCCACCCAGGTGTAGTAAATGGGTACCTGGTAGGAATTTATTCCTTGAATGCTTTTAGCGCCTTAGGGCAGCTCCGCTAAAGCCAGGGTAATAGTAGTACTTCCGCGCCTCGGAATAGGTTCCTAGATAGATGGCGCGTTATAAATGTCTATTATTATTATTATAGTCTTTGAAAGTTTGGTGTCTAATATAAATCAATGTTCCAAAATATCTTTAAGATAATTTATGTCGATGTTCAAAACTTCGTAAGTCACAAAATTAATGTTATTTTTCACATTATGACTGATAATGCAACGTCATTTTCTCGTAGTTATATCCCTTTCTATTTGCCCTATATAGAGCCAGTCCAGAAACTGAGGAAATCAATTCAAAATCCACGCTGGAAAAGATTTTCAAAATAGGTCCAGACGCTCAACTAAACTACAGGGAGCGAAGAGAGCTCTACGAAGCGATGTCCCCAAGTTGTTTGATTCAATCTTTTTGTAAAACATTCACGCTTGCCTCTGGGTAAGAAAGTCAGTATATATCACGTCAGAAAAATATTTTATCATTTGCTGCGACGTGTCTGAAATTGAGAAGACAAAAGTACACTTCATTTTCAAATTGGCACTGCACACTGGAACCCACGTCACTACTCCAACATCTACCCTTAGATATTTCTAAGTTATATAGCATTATTATGTTCAAATGTCCCATTTCTTCGCTCTTGGTATAGTTAAATCCATCCTATCATAACGAAAATGCAAACTCTCTCGCCTTTTCAAACTGGCATTACGTTCTTCATTCTTCATTTTCTTCCTTAAGTCAAACCCTCTCCACTTTTCAAGTGAAATAAAGGGCGAGGTATCGGACGTTCAACTATATTTCAGGGACGTGGCAGATATAGATGAGGGGCAAACATGGCAAAGGGGCACATTCCCCTTAGATACAAAATGCTAATCTATTAACATACCCATGTCCCTAGTAAAACTGATGAATATTTTTCATTGTTTTGATTGATTTGTTGCTTGCATGTCAGTTCTCTCACACATATGGTTGTGCACCCCCCCCCCCTCCTCCTCTCCGAGAAATTAATCATGGATCCTCAGGTAAATACCCCATCCCCGTTCAGCAGCTCACATATTCGGGAACATGTTTTTGATTTGATTTGATTTGATTTATTTATTTCTCTTTATGATCTCTTTTTCCTTCAGACATATTTTACAAACTGATTGATTTGATTTGATTTGATTTGATTTTATTCGTCAGGTATATTGCAATACAAACATAACCAGGTACCATGACAGGATAGCCCATGAAAGCCGAAATGGCTTATTTCCAATGGGGTCCTTACCTAAATAACTGATTAAAAAATACACTAAGAAAACACATTAGTACGGCTACAAGACTATCGTACACGTACGACAAGTAATAAGAATGTACTAATTAAAAGTAGCAAAATAAAACATAACATTTTTTATAAAGTAGGCGAAGATTACATAAATGTGAAAACAAGACTTACTCAACGGAAAAAACTATATACAGAAAATCATAATGAAACTATCGATAATAAACGTTGGTTACATAAGTCAAATAATATAGGAAAAAAACCATCTGAGCTACAAAAAGGAGAGGAGAAATATAGTTATGGAGTAGACACATTTTTCAAATGATGCTTCAATACCCTTTTAAAATGTAAAAAATTCTTAACTGACTTAACATGATTTGGGAGGGAATTCCAGAAAAGAATACCGAACGAATACAGTGTATTAACACATTATCAAGTAAAGTAATTACATTGTATATAATAGAAGTCAATAAATGATGGGGATAAGATGAGATGTATGGAGAAAAAAAAATAGAGGAGGATGGAAAGTAGAAAGGTTAACTGTGTAGAAAAGATATTAGAGAATGATAATTATTAGGCAGAGGGAAGAATTGAAAAGTGGGAAGTGTAAGGAGTGTTGGGAGTGTAGCCTAGTTTGTGTTTGTTTCATATGTTTTATAGTGAAGAGTGTCACCATTTCTGGATGGATTCCCTGCATGAGACGTTCCTTCCTCTCAAGGGCAACACCATGCTGTTAGAAGAGGTTTGTAAGAAGGATCTCGACATTCATATTTACAATACTATGAAATGATTATGGAGCAGGCATCTTTTCTGTTGTGATTTAAAAAAAGCACAATTCCAAGACTATGTTCAGTCGGTGGTATTTAGTATTTTGAAACACGTTTTGGATGCATGGGAATGGGTAAGGGGGCCTTTATATATATCTAACGCAGTCTCAACCAATTTGAAATAAAAAATTGAATAACCAGTTTTTAGTTGCCTAGGGATAATTTGAATATCAATGATTATCAGATTAGTTTCAAAATGGAATTAAAAGAATTTTTTTGCCCGTCTGTTCGGTAGCAATACGACTGTGCATAATTACTGTGATATCAAAGGAAGGGTTTGAATCCAAATAGAGGGAGGGGGGGGGGGGGGGGGGGCACCGGATCCTCGTATTACACTATTAAAGGGATAGTTCACCCTGACAATAAGTTGGTTTTAATAAAAGCAGAAAAATAAGAGAAAAATATTGGTGAAGGTTTGACAAAAATCCATCAAGGAATAAGAGAGTTATGGGTGTTTTAAGGTTTAAATTTGTGACGTCATATGCGAGCAGCTACCCCATACGTCATGTAATATAAATTCTATAAATTCCCATTTTTCAATGGTTCATGATGACTGAAGATATTTTTCTTAGAGGAGCGGATATGAAATGATGTTTAAGATGTTATATTGAATGCACAAGTAACACCATTTCCATTTTTCTGAGAAAATGTCATTTTCTGGAATTTATATCACATGACACATGGGGGAGCTGCTCGCATGTGACGTCACAAAATCAAAACTTTAAAAATCCATAACTCCATAATTCTTTAACGGATTTTCGCCAAACCTTCACTGATATGTTTCTTTTGTTTCTCTGCATTTATTAAAACCAACTTTACGTCAGGGTGAACTATCCCTTTAAGAGATGCATAAAAAATGAAAATAGAACATGATGAACACATCCTAAATTTAAATGCACAGACTCGGTGTTTTTTTAAATTATCACTTTTCAAGCATACACAAACGTAAGCATACGAATGAAAGAGGCACGTGCTTTCGGGGGGGGGGGGGTATTATTCGGCGCTTCAAAGATGAAATTACTTGAAAACGACATGAATGAATACACAGACAGATTGGCTCTTCCAAAGTAAACCAGACATTCTTCTTTTATTTTATATGTTTCTTTTGGACTTTTATTATCAGGTGGCGAAAGTAATCACTCAGCACTTCGAAAGAGAGCTTAAGGTGAATCCTCTTTGGACGGATTTTGGAACCGAACTGCTGCCAATTATCCCCATTTTGCTCGAATGTCCTGTGTGTGACAAACAAGATGAGTTGTGGGGCAGGAGAATCGTTGAAAGATTGGCGTTTACCATGATCAACATAAAGAGAGATGCTGCAGGGAACTTTGATAAACTGGGTTAGTTCCATGAAGCTTCTTGTTTCCATCATCCATTTGAATAAATTACTGAGGAACTTCAAAGCGCCTTAAAATTCACGAGTTTCCAAACTTTAGTCAGCTCACGGATAGGCTATTCATGCTATACAAGCAGCTATACAAGTGACTGCTTGTTTGATAATTGATTGTAATGTATTTATGTCTTAAATACTAAAAAATATCATGGTATTATCATTTTTCAAGTCAAAAACATAAATGTTGTGAACAAGCGATGAGGGGGAAAAGGAGAAAAGATAAAGAAACAGGAATAGCTAGAGGGGGAGAAGTAGAGATGGATAGGTAGGGGAACGCAAAAGGAAAGAGCCGTCGTTTATATTTACGTTTAAATGTGTTAAATGTGGGGCTTGATTTTAATACCGTGTCACGTGAGTTCCAAAGTTGGGGTCCAGTATATATGAATGGTTTTTTTTGTAAAGCAAGCTTTTTGTAAGTGGTGGATGAAAGAAATTTGACTGCCTGGTTGGATATTTTGTGAATTTCATCATGGTGTTTAAGAAAAAAATTCATGAGTGCTTTTGTCGATACATAAAATTTCCAAGACTATAGGAGTATAAATCATATATTTTAGGGACTTAATTTCAAGGAATATATAGGTTGGTCTGTATCCGGAAACTCTTGTTAAAAATGACTCTCATTACTCTTTTTCGTAAAAGATGTACTCTGTTTAGGTTGATTTTAAAACAGTTATAACCCCATGCAAGAATACCATAGTTTGTAGTCATAAAACAAGAGTGCCGTATAATGTATGGAGGGTTTCCATCGGGAAATGTGTTTTAGTTTGTTAATAACATGTCGAAAAATAAAGAACTTTGAATTTTGAACTTTGAAATGTAATTGAACTGAACTGAATTAGTATTCCCTGACTATATAAGTTTAAATAATCATTTTCAACGAGAGTAGCAAAAACCCATTCCCGGTGCTGGGATGTTAATTTATTAATTTCATTTTCTTTTTCCTTGGGGGCAGTTTGGAGTAAAACCATATTCTTTTGATAGGTATTAGCCAACTTTTATTTGAGTGCTATATAGACACCTGAAATGATTATTTATTAACATTAATTTGATTAATGTACGGACGGTTGAATTACCTCTCATAATCAGGGGCGTCGATCCGTTTTTCGGATTGGGGGGGGGGGGGGGGGGGTGACACACAGCCTAATAGTACCCTTCATGATTTTGTTAACGCCTGTTAATTACCATCTTCTCCATGCACGGTTACACTGTTTATTCCTTGGATGCACCGAGCTCTACGGTTGCCGTGCTAAAGCCGGGGTAATAATAATATTGTGATTGCAGGGCCCTCAGGGAAAACAGTATTTAGTATACTTATGCGGCCACCCTGGGTAGACAAACATTATCATTTTGTTGTTATTATCATTACACTCATTGGACAATATTTTGGGATAGTGAAGTTTGTGTTTTTTGTCGGTGACACCAATGCTGAAATTGCTTCCTAAATGCTTCCTAAAAAAGTTTATTGTAATTTATTTTCTTGTGGCTGATCACATTATCTCTTGGTGACTAGTGAGCTGGTGGAGACGACAAGGTGACCTTCTAGACAGGGTGGTTAGAGTCTTCCTACAGGCTTTTAAAGGTCGAAACAAGAAGGATGACTACAAGAAAAATGACGGACCATATCTGAATATCTTGAAGATCATCTATGAGGTACATGCATATACGTTATACTTTCAAAACCATGATGACTTTTATAAGTATATTTCGAGATTTTTCAGTTCGGTGTTCCAATGTTCACAAGATTGAAACTTCACTGGAAGATTAGACTGAAGCAGTGACAAAAGCAGTGATTGGGGCTGATGATCTCCACTTTTTCAAAGAGCAAGGAAAGTGCCCTTTTCTATTAAGTGAACGAATGGCCCCTTTGCGATGAAATTATCCTCCATCCTAAGGTAATAAGTGTTCCTTCCTCATCTGATGTGCCCTTAAATCATACCTTTCTTGACAAAATAGGTTCCCTCTAGGGATAACTCCTGTATCTGTTTTGTGTGCTTTTTTGATTCTTAGTATTTTTTTTTTCCATAGAAATGCCATATTAAAGAACCAAACCAAAAAAAAACCCCACCGTTTCAGAACATATGAAATGCTTGTTAATTCAATCCATCATCCATTTTTGCCTCAAAATAATAATATTGGGTACATCGGATAGTAGATGAAGGGGCAATTAAAAAAAAAAGATTCCATGTAGGCTATTTGCGGTTATTGTGCAAGAAGGGAATAACATCCATTATTTCATGAAAATTGATTCTGATAATGCATTAATTCGGTAAGGGTGTAATATCTATTTTTGAAATATAATCATTTCCCCACCGGTTTTGTATAGGTACCCGTTTTCCCTATACTGTCCCTTTCAAAAAATTCGAGCCCAAGGTATAACATATTCGAGTGATTTTTTTTTTGTTAACCTCGTGGACCTTCTGATTGCTAGTCGGAAGGGTCAAGAGATTGATCAATTTCCACGGGACCGAAAATTCACAAGACCAAATTCATCAGCCTACTGGACGTTCTGTTAACAGGGCAGGGCTCACTTTATTTATACCCATGCAGATCAATAAATCGCTTGGCTTCAAGCTCTCTGTGGATCTGTTTTACCTCGGACAAGTGGAGAATGTAGAGCATATGAGAAAACTTGAAGAGAGCCTCCTGCAGAGTCATCGACTGAAGCTTACGAATTCGACGCAATCACCACAGGTATAGGCCGTGAGCCAGGCAGAAGGGCGCGAAAACGAATTTGGTCAACTTACTTCTTTATGTCTAGTTTACATTTGCTACGGTCATCGTACGATGGATTAGTCTACGATTTTCCTTGCGATTTGGGGGACATCGTAGGTGGATACAGGCTACGATTTTTATGTTTACATTATTTACGGTCATCGTGCGATTTCATGTACTGGGCATCGTAGAGGGGCCAAAGACAAAGCCGTACAGAGGCTGTACGGAGATCGTACAGAGATTGTACGGAGGTCGTAGGGAGATCGTGCGATTTCTTTACGATGCTATTTTGCTCCCCTGTTGAAAAAAAATCATACGCTCTCTGCATGATCAGCGCAAGGCCTCCGCACAATGACCCTGCGCTGATCGTACGATGTTTTTAAGGGCTACGATCCTACGATTTTGAAAAATTTGTATAACTTCTCGCTAAATAAAATCGTAGAGGCTACGGAGACCGTGAATCCGTACGAAAATCGTACGATCGTCGTATGCCACCCCAGGTAGATCGTGCGATTAGAGGGATACGATCAGTTTACGGTCACCCTACGATGATCGTAGACCAAATGTAAATGGGGCATTAAGCATTAGAGGATCTAGGGTTCATGGGATGCATGAATCCTGGCATAGTTGAAGTATACTACAAGTACTAAAAAGAAATGACCCCTTATAATAATACCCCCGGCAGCAGATTTAGACCCCAAAGCCTTCTGGGCGAAAACTCGATAATATTCATCTCTAAACGATTGTTTTATTTATTGTTGACTTTAATCATTGACCATTATAAAACTTTAGAAGATGAACCCTTGTTCGGCCACGAGGTATAGGCCCTATAAAGAGGCTAATTTTCCATTTAAAAATCAGTCAAGGAATGAGAGATCAGGCCTCACTAAAACATACTTAAGATCTTTTTGATATCATGACAGTTTTCCATTCAATACATTGTCTGGAGTATGTGTTTTATATCACATAGTAATATATTGGTCCTCCCCCTTTTTTACGGGCAAGCAAGCAAAGAAAGAAAGCGTTTACTTTTTCATTGTCAATATTGTGCAGAATCATTCAGTTGGAGCTCTGATAATAAGTAAGTAATTGATTTCTTTTCCGTCCAAAATTACAGCTTCCTCTATTGGACTTCCCGTTTCTTTTAGATGTGCCAACAAAGTGGAAAATTTTGTCTTTGGATTTACGTCATCTGCAAGATGTAAGTCGGGATCCACACCTTTGAAAGGGGACTGCGATCTCCATCATCATTTTGTTGTACATACTCTATACTCGTTTGAATTATACCTTACTCACATAATTATAAAATGCGGTTTATCGTGAAATACTCTCGGCGCTATTGTTATCTTACAAAATATTTTCTTTTCAAAATTATTTTGTATGGCGGAAGTGTAGGAAAAGCATCTTGTCAAATTTTCAGATACAGCCGCTCAATAATTACTAATAAAATCTAATTTTAGACAGATAATGAAGACAAAATGTATTTACTTTATAACAAAAGTGTAGTTCGAGGAAAGTCCATGACTGTATACCCCTAAATGCACTCTTAGAAATATTGGGCAAAATTTTACCCAAATTTTACCCAACATGAGGGTCCTTATGAGTCCGACCAACTTTTGGGTAAACTTTACCAATTTCATTGTTATTTTTGACCAATGTTGGGTAAATGCATGTAAAAGTTGAGCAAGATTTAACCAACCTATGCCCAATCTTCATTTACCCAGTGGCATTTACCCAACATTTCTAAGAGTGTGGTGTCTTTACGGCTAACGGCATTGTTGTTGTTGTTGTTTTAAAATAGGCAAACTAGTCAATTTTGACTATTGTTGCCTTACTAAATTGCTCTTTTCACTTATACTTTGTTTGTTGATCCGTGGGTCTAACTTTTAGTTAGAAAGGTACAGATTCCAGGATACCATGCAGGACCGCCACTCCTGCCCTGATTTTACAACGTTATCCTGACAAGCCCGCTCGAGGTACATTTCGAGGGCGTCTCTCTATGTCTCTCAAACGTGAGCAGGGGGCGCTCTTTCTGATTCCTCCTAGAACCTGATTAGAAAATCCGAATATATAAAAGCAAAATAAATACGTACACAGATTTTCTTTCTGTTTTTTTTTAAAGTAGAGTATATACTGACATTAAAGGGCCTTTCAATTAAGTGAAATGACAAGAAAAGTGCACCTATACCTATACATGTAGTTAGTATATAACTAAGTGCTTCATCTTTGAGCAGCGTATAAAAAACAAATTATACAGTATAATTGTACACATTAACATTCAATGGTCACAACATAAATCCTATCCGATTTACGTCGATTCCGTTCTCTTTATTTGGTTACACCTTACTATCACGGTTGCCCTCTTGGCAACCAATTACAAATCGACGAGTCCTTTTGAAATATCTGACGAGTGCACCTTATGTCTTGACACTGAGATTCTCCACTTTGCGTTCCGCCTTAGAGACATTGCTCACATTTAATTCCGCAAGTACACTCTTAGAAATGTTGGGTAAATGCCACTGGGTAAATGAAGATTGGGCATAGGTTGGTTAAATCTTGCTTAACTTTTACATGCATTTACCCAACATTGGTCAAAAATAAGAATGAAATTGGTAAAGTTACCCAAAAGTTGGTCGGACTCATAAGGACCCTCATGTTGGGTAAAATTTGGGTAAAATTTTGCCCAATATTTCTAAGAGTGTAACAGGGCGCGTTGAATGATAAACCTAGGGCAAACATATAAAAAATGGTATACCGTTTCTTTCTCGTTACTAAAATCACACTTTCCAGTTGTGTGTCTTCCTGTCTTAAACAGGAAATCATTCAAACCCAAACCTGCCAAGCGTAATCTGTGAATCATTTTTTCACTACTTTTGTCGGTGCAGAGATACTGAAATGATGGTTTTTCTGAGACCACTTTTTGGTATTTTCTTAATTTTGAGTTTGACCTGTCCCATCTCTTCTGCCATTCATTTTGTATGAGTATTCTTAAAATATGTTTGGTTTCTTGGATATTCAATCCATTATTAATCTCTATTCTTTGTTTTAGGGCTGTTTTCGCATAGAAATCAGCCGTTTCGTTCCCTTGGACCCCACAGTGAGATGGGATCCATTCTAAGCAGATTATTGTGCCTTTGTATTTTAGACATGTAGCGGTTATTATAATTTCTTTTACGAAATTGCCGTTATTGTTTTCCTTGATTGCTTGAATAGCATTCAGAGAATCTGTCAAAATTACCACTTTATTATAAACATTCAAATTTTCAAGCCACCGTAGTGCCAAGACAATTGCGGCCAATTCTGATCTGTAAGATGATGTGAAGTTTTGCATTCTTTTACATTCAACTACCCGCATTGCAGGCACATAATAGCAAGCAGAGGCGCTGCCGTTTGCAGGGTCTCTAGAACCATCAGTATAAATATGGAGATTATTTTTCGACATTTTATTAATATACTCCAGAGTTGTATTGTATTGATAAAACATGTTATCACTTTTTGACACAAGCTCATGTAGCGCCAATGACACTTCTGGTGGAGAGAGATGCCAAGGCGGCATGGGGGTAAAAGACATGAGTGATTCGTTTGCATGATATATGTATATTTCATCTTCCATAACTCTCAAACCAAATGGTTTACGCACTTTCTTATTCTTTTCATATTCAAATTGCCAGCAGTTCTTCAAGGAGGATTGGAGTGGATGTGTGGGGTTTTGCCTTATTTTTGCTTTGTATACCTTACTAAGCATGGATCTTCTTAGGTCGAGTGGTAATTCACCCGTGTCCACCTGTAAAGATTCTAAGGAAGTTCCCGGCAACGCCCCTGTACACAACTTCAGAGCTTGGTATTGAATAGTCAGCAAGAAGTTCTTCACATGATCATGAGCCGAATCATATGCCTCAGATGCATAATCCAAGAGTGGCCTAATGACTACCTTATAGAATTTCAGAAGGCTTTTATAGCTACTTCCCCACGTAGTTCCCGCTAGTCTTTTCATGATATTTATTTTCTTTTTAGCTCTTGTTACAATCATATTTATATGCGGTCTCCATGTAAGCTCCCTGTCCAGCATTACACCTAAAAATAGATGTTCCTCCTTTGGTGGTAAAGGGACCCCATCTAAGTCAATCTGTACAATTTTGTTAGTATTGCTGAAAAATAAAGTAACAGACTTTTCTTTAGAAAGGGTAAAACCCCATTTGTTGAACCACTCATTTAGGTTATTTACGTAGATTTGTACTTTTCTTTTCAGAAAATCTATGTTTTTCCCACTCTTCCATATTACACAGTCATCAGCGTATGTAGAAATATTGACAGATGCGTCCATCGGTATATCCGATAACATCAAATTAAAAAGGACAGGACTAAGTGAGCTGCCCTGGGGCAGCCCTTCCTCTATGTTATGTGTTACTGAGTAGCACTGATTTGCCCGGACCTGGAAAGAGCGCCCACTTAAGTAGTTCCATAAGAACCTAACAGTGTTGCCTTGGAAACCAAGTTTGTTCAGTTTATAAATCAATCCTTTCTTCCACAGTCTGTCATAAGCCTTCTCCATACCAATACTCTTGAATGTCATTTTCTAGTTGGGTTATATTGTCTTTTGTGCTTCTTGCTTTTCTAAAAGCACTGTGACAATTTGGTAACAGACAATGTTTTTCCGTAAACCATGTCATTCGTTCCTTGATAATTTTCTCAACTATTTTGATGAAACAGGTAGTAAGAGATATAGGCCTATAGGAAGAAACATCTGTAGCTACCTTGTGTGGTTTCAATATTGGGACAATAACATAATGCTTGCATTGGGTGGGAACAATTCCTGTTACCCATATGTTATTCATGATATTTAACATTACTTCTCTCCCTTTGTATGAGAGATTTTGATATACTTCATACCCAATTCCATCTTTACCTGGAGAAGACTGTTTACAGGTTTTTAATATTATACTTAATTCATACATGGTAAAGGGTTCATCAAGGACACTACTACTCTGTGCATCACTAAAGGATGATATGATGTCGTCACATTTGCTAGCAATTTCTTTTTGTTCAGAGTTATTAACCTTGCCCTGAAAACTTTCGTTAATGGTTTTAAAATGACTGGCGAAAGTATCCGCGACTTCACTGTCAGTGATTGCGGAACAATCCCCTCTCATGAGAACAACGTTTTTCCTGGGTGAAATACCATCATTATTGATCCTTTTGATCATACTCCAGATATTCGATAGAGGGGTAAAACGATCAATTTTCTGACAGTATTTTTCCCAGTATAATCTTTTAGCTTGCCTTAAAGTTCTTTGAGCGATAGCTCTTTTCTTCTTGAAATCCTCCACTAAATCAGCAGAGGGTATTACATAACTTTTCAGTTTGCTCCTTGCCCTATTTCTCTCCTTTATTCTAGAGGAGCATTCTTTATTCCACCATGGCACAGGGTTTTTCTTTATTTTCTTTGTTGCCCGATGTGCTTTCACTTTTTCCAGGGAAAACCTAATTGTTTCCATGAAAGTTTGGTACTCTATAACCTTACCTTCATTCTGTGGGGTTGTTCCTCAGTTCGATGCCTAAATTCATCCCAATTTACATTCTTTGTGGATAGCATTGAACAAATTTGTTGGGATTGATCAATCTTTGTATGTGTACTATTCTCATTCAATACGTTCAATTGGCATAACAGTGGGTAATGGTCACTTCCCAAACTATTGTTCAGGACTTGCCATGTTGTTTTGTTAGTTGTACAAGGAGGGGCTATAAGGTTAGATCCAAACAAGAAAAATTACCCGTGTGGTAGTCTACTCTAGTAGCACTCCCATCATTCAAAATAACAAGGTTTCTCTCGTTTGCAAACTCTTCCACTACTTTACCATTTGTATCTGTTTTCTGGCTACCCCATAAAGTGTTGTGTGCATTAAAATCTCCTATTATGATTGTGTGCTTTTCCTTCACAACATTGTTAAAGGACAATTAACCCCACGTGATATTCTAGATGCACCTATTGTCTGCTACGTCTTTCCATGGAGGCTGCCATTTTGTGCATGACACGGATCATTAGGTACCATATGCATTGATAATAGCCTACCTTTACAACAGATACGTCGCTTTGTTCTGATTGTATTACGATTGTTATTGGCCATGGGCCTAGATAATTGACGACCCATGAGTTCTAATAGCCATCCTGTAAAGCAGATTCCTCGCTTTGTTTTGGTATTGTTACGATTGTCTCCGTCCTTGACGTCAATTCTCCGTCCTTGACGTATATTTTTTATGAAGTATATTTTTTATGAACAAATTAAGACCTTTTAAAAAATATATAAAACTAAACTTACATTTCAGAATATGTGACTTTATCTAATATATATTTGTCCTCTAAAAATCAATTACAAGTTAACGATGAAGGAAATTTTACTTGGGATGAAAAATATGTTCGTGTACACATAAAGTAATGGCAGCCCCCTTATTATTGCTAGCAGACGATAACTTGGCTGGAAAATAGTGATTTATATCTATATCCTGTGTTTTTACATGAAATTGCATGTATCAAATAAGAGGCATATACTACACCATTCAAAATAAGCTAATTCATACGCTGAGGTTAATTTCCCTTTAAATAATTCATTTAACGAACCAATGCTGAGTTTGTTACATGGGTTATAGAAATTGACTATATTCACAGAAACGTTATCATGCAATAAAACTTGTAATGATATGATTTCTAAATCATCGTGTTTGAAAACTCTATTGTAATTTAGTTTAGAATGCACGTATATTGCACACCCTCCCCGAGTTCCTCCTTGTCTATTTCTATATTCACATATATAATCTGGAATTTGCATAATACATCCATCGTCAAACCACGTTTCTTGAATACAGATAATTTCAAAGGGTCTTGTTTGCTGATTTAAAAAACTAATTAACTCATCCCCGTGGCATCCAAGACCCTGTGCATTCCACTGGAGAATGCTGAAAGCCACGAGTGTAACAAGGCTAGTGGAATAGGCCATGAATGGTCTGTAATTCATCTACTGTGGGATGTAAGCCCAGTGTATCTTTCAAGATATGTGTAATTTCATCAAATGGGTTACAATCTGGCTTTGTGACTATTCTGATTAATCTGATAAAGAAAGAGATAAGTGTGATGTCGGGGACACCTTTCAAGAAATTTCTATTGTTTTGGTCTGTATTTTCAGACTTATTGCTTGTCGTATCCGTTTTGGTAGAAAATTGCGAGCCGGAGACGATTTCCATTTCGGTTTGATCGGAATCTGCAATTGTTAAATTCTCTTTCCGAGTATTTATTTTGTCATTTTCTTTTATTACATTCTTAAGTTCTGAGTTTTTAAAATGTTTTTCCTGCTTATGTTCCTCATTTTGTTCTGAGTGTAGTTTCACTGCCTGTGCAAAAGAAATTCGATCTTTCGATGCCTCGCATCCTTTATAAGCGGCCGAATGGTTACCATTGCAATTTACACATTTGAAATGTTGTCTCTCCAGCTCGCAACTTTCTACCGAATGCCCTAGGCCACACCTAGGGCACCTCTCCTTGGCTTTACATCCTATTGCTAAATGCCCGTATCTTTGGCATTTGTAGCACCTGGGTACTGGTGGAATGTATTCCTTGACTCTTATCTGCTGGAAGCAAAATTCAACATATTCAGGAACTTGAGGGGTAGAGAAAAACAGTATGATAGTTTTTAGGGGCTTCAAATCACCTTCAATTCTTTTTTTCATTCTCTCAACTTTCACTACCCTACTTCGTTCTAGCTCTTGCAGAATATCTTCCTCAGATGTCTCAAGAGAAATCCCAAATATGACCTTTTTCGAGGCGTAGGTTTTTTCCTCTGCTTTTACTGCAATTTTGCCGATATCCGGTATCTGGGTTAAGGCTTTATATTGCCTGTCATTTCCGCATTTTACTAAGAGCCCCTTCCCACCTCGAACAAACTTAATGTAGTCTGGGGGAGACCTACAAGCCTTTTCTATATCTTTCTTGATAGTTAGCTGATTTACTGCGCTCAGGTTTTTATTTCTCTCTATGGGTACTAAGAGCACCTTAAGGTCTGTTTTTTGGGCGTTTTCACCTGTTTTGAGCGGAGTTGACGGCGGGGTGCCGAAGTCGGTATCCGCCGCCAACTCCTCCACATCACTTAAACTACCCTCTCTCGTCCTTTTTTTTGCTAATTTTAGTTTTCTTATTACTTGAAAACCTCCATCATCTACTGAGGGCTTCAGATGAGTTTGATTCTCTGCCACTGGAGTGGCGCCCGCCATTTGTGGTTTTGGCGGGAAATTTAAACAAAAGCTATATGGTGCAGGTGCAGAGTGCGTGAACGGCCCAAAAATGTCAGCTTACCCTTCTGCAATCCGAATATCCCCCAAACTGAAAGCAAATCCAAAATGATCCGAAGTATATGTCCAAAATATATCCAAAATACAAAATACAAAATCCCAAAGTAATCCCCTGTTTATGCTCCGTATGTGTGATAAACGATAACCAGACAGCTGATGCGTCCGCGCTCCTTGATCGGTATATCATCCGAATTTTATATATACTTGTTCGTAGCATTTTAAAAAGAAAAATGGTTGACCATTTTCCTGAAATATCAAGTTTTGATTTGTTTTGAATGGAGTGACAATTTTAAAAATTGTCCTATCTTCTTACTTTTTCTTAAATGAATAAGGAAATATTTTAAACTCCTTAAATTCTCATTCAACCACAAAGAAAGAATTGTTTAATTCTAAAAAAGGGATTAACTTGGTCTAATGAATATTCATGATTATGTTAATTCTTATATTACGCACTGTTTGAGTAACACGTACACTTTCTTACTTTGAGTTAACAATACTAAATTAATACAAGTTGAAATAACTTAAATGTTCTTTTGTATTTAATTTTACTTAAAATATTCACGTATATTCTACTAAATTGAAAATTTGAGTTATTATGACTTAAATCGAGTGCGTATGTGGCAAAACTTATGTTTTGAAGTAAATTCTACATGGGAAAAATAAGTAAAAGTTACTAATGGGCATTATTTTTTATAGCGTAACTGGCGCATTCGTTTCACAATTGATGACGACAGAGAGAAGACCGTGGAATCAGCGATCTCGAATATCAACTGTCGGACCGAAGAGTCGCTTTTACTCCCACTTGAAGTCCATTTCAAGGGTGACGTGGCACTGGGTGTCAATGCTGGTGGCCCCATGAAGGTATATAATTATGAAGTTCTGATACGAATAAATATTCAAAAGTCATGCTCAAAATATTGTACATTAAATATAATTAGTTAGATATGACCTTTGCAATCAAGTCAGCCAGACCGATAACTCCCGGCCTACTCTCAGCACCCTCACTCAGTGAGAAAAGAATAGTTCCCAGCACCCTCAGCGAGAAAAAAAAAATCAATCCCAGCACCCTGGTCAGGTTTTAGAAATAGGGATGTGCATTCTGGGGAGCGTTTCATCAAAGGTTTTGTCAGTAATCTTTACTGACAAATTTGCTCTCAGCCAATCATATGCAAGGATTCCAGTAGCTTATAACAGTTGTCGGTAAATATCACTGATAAAACGCTTGATGAAATGCTCCCCTGATGATAGTGTGTAGTCATGACACCATGCAGTCAGTCATTGCGTAGGAGTATAGTGTCTATTACAGGGAATCCCACTGCAGCACTATAGCGACCTTTGGCAAGACATTAATCTACATTTGCCACTCTCCACTCAGGTGTTAAATGTTTGATTATATAGCAATGTGAGCGCCACGGCCCATTGCTGGAATACTCCCCAGGGAGTGGAGAATGTGCATTGTGTGCGGGCATGCCAGACTCCGATGACCGGGGTAATGATACATTCTGTAAAGCGCTTAGAGACATCGCTGATGTATTAGGCGCTGTATAAAAGCGGAATATTATTATCATTATTATATTGTAGCCACCATAGGCATGAGGAAGGGGGGGGGGGGGGGGGAGGGAGCTGAGGCGGGCTGTAGGTACCCCCATTAGAATTTTGAAATTACCATTGTTAATTGTTCGGGCAGCGAGGTGGTCCTTTTGTATGTTTATATTCGCGCTGTCACTATTATAATGTGCAAAGAAAACAATTAATTTACAATTTCTCTACTCAGGAATTCTTCTCTCGCCTGTTTGAAGAGCTCTTCAATCTTGATAAGCACTCCTTGTTCAAGAAACTCGATGACTCCCCTACTTGTTCGACATTCTGGTTTAACAAGGTAAATTGCAATGTACAGATTATAGCTCAAGCCTAGAAACAAGAACTGTCGTACGTTCGAAAGCAATGATATACATAATCAGGGGCGGATCCAGGATTTGATTTTGTAAAAGGAGGGGAAACTAATCTCTGACAAGCAAAAAAAAAAAACAACAAGGTCAGATGTTTTTTGTCCAGTTTTCCTCCAAGATTCTGTGACAAGAAAAAAATGAAGGTTATCACACATTTTGGGCTCTCTTTGTCTTTCCGACTTCTCTGACAATGAAAAAAAAAGAAAAAAAAAAAAAAAAGGTTTTCAGTTCAAAAGGTGGGGGTGGGGGGGGGGGGGGTACGATGTACACTTTTCTTTCAAATCCGCCACTGTACATAAGTATGGTAGGTAACAGAACATAATATTGGGTTTAAAAAATGGGTAAAAAAGAGAAAAGTTTGATTAGTTTAATTTAATCTAAATGACGTACTACAATTATGAACACAGTTTGCATAAATCGTATTCCGTCACAAGGGGAATTTTGGAAGCTTGTGGTATGAGAGGGTTTGTTCTGTTATCGCATTTAGGAGTTCAAAGAGATGGACAAAGTAAAATCGATCGGAAAACTGTTCGCCCTGATGTTCTACAATAAGGTCATCATCACACTGCCGTTCCCTCTACTCTTCTACAAGAAGCTTTTGGAAAAAAGGTATAATTCAATGGTGATTTGATTTGATTTGATTTGATTTTATTCGTCAGGTATATTGCAATACTAACATAACCAGGTACCATGACAGGATAGCCCATGAAAGCCGAAATGGCTTATTTCCAATGGGGTCCTTACCTAAATAACTGATTAAAAAATACACTAGGAAAACACATTAGTACGGCTACAAGACTATCGTACACGTACGACAAGTAATAAGAATGTACTAAAGTAGCAAAATAAAACATAACATTTCTATAAAGTAGGCGAAGATTACATAAATGTGAAAACAAGACTTACTCAACGGAAAAAACTATACACAGAAAATCATAATGAAACTGTCGATAATAAACGTTGGTTACATAAGTCATATAATATAGGATTGTTTAAAGGATTGTTTTTCTTCGTTACTGAACAATTAAATTAGTCATTATGTTTTGCATTCTCAGTAACATTGAGAAGTTCCACCTTGTGATAGATATAAGAAAATGATAGGAATGTACTAGCGTAGTTTGAAAGAAAAATCCGAAAAAGAATACAAATATTATGTTCGTTAAGAGTTATGAAGGCCACTTCGCAAATTTGGAAAATCGCTCCCCACCACCCGATTTCCTTTGCGACATAATAGGCTACTTTCCATTTGTTATGTCCCCCTCCCCCCCCCCCCCCCAAAAAAAAAAAAAAAAAAAAAATCTGATCGATCTCTTTATCCATAGAAAATTTTGTCTCAGTCCTTTGCCCAAAATGTAGAATTGGAAACAGTTATTATCAGTCCTTATTATACGGTATATAGGCCCTTCTGTGTGACGTAAATTTACCCCTTTAACAAAAATTAAGGACAGGGTATATTTGAATATTTCCCGTACAAAACAAATGAATATTTGGTCACCAAGCAGTTGCCAATCATAAGTCAAAACTTTAAACTTTAAAACTTTCAAGGGATTTTTTTTTCTAAAGTTTTTCACGGACCCGTTCCTCTAATTTTCCTGCATTTATTGAAATAAACTTGATACCAGCATAGGCGGATCCAGGGGGGGGGGGGGGGGGGGTTCGCGGGGGTCCGGACCCCCCTTTTTTTGTCGCCGATTTTTGTTTTTTTACTTGTCAGGGAATTATGGAGGCTCTGGACCTCCCCCCCCTCTTTTTTTGGCGCCGATTTTTTTTTTTTTTTTTTACTTGTCAGGGAATTATGGAGGGAAAGAGGACCCCATAACTCCTTACTGAACGATTCTTGAAGGTTTTGGAATGTTTGGCGAAAAAAAATGTTTTGTCCCTACCCCCCACCCCCCCCCCCCCCCCCCCCCCCCCCTCCCACTGAGCACTGAGCGACTTTTCGAGAAGCTGGAGAGACCAAAAAAATACGGGTCGATCTTTTCACAAACTTGGATCCGGCCCTGGACCCCCATAACCCCTTACTGAGCGATTTTTGAAGGCTTGACAAAATTTTTTTTTTTGTCCCTACCCATGGAGTGTGTTTCAAACAAAGGGTTCGTCCTTTTGAAAGCAGTATGAGGCCTATTTTCTGCAGTTGAAGTTCAAGCTCAGAGAGACCTTTCAAGAGACCTTTCAAGAGTCCACTGCTTGGAGGAGATCCGTATTTTTTTCTTCTCGCCAGCCCTCCAAAAGTCGCTCCGCGGGGGGGGGGGGGGGGGTAGATTTTATGGGGTCCACCCTGATAGCAGAAAGAGGAAAAAATGACGTCCTGTAATTACGTCAATAAGACGACAACTTGCACCAACGCAAGACGTCAAGAGGACGTCTCATTTTGACGTCATCTGTACACTGTAAAAACTGAAGTGCTGTATATAGCACTTTTTGAGGGCATGCATAGGGACTGCACTCAGAGTGCTATTGAATGCACACAGCGTGCTATTTCAGCACTTTCACGGGAGTTGGACCACGAGCTGGACCGGCTCCTTAAACTGCAAAACATTCATT